>VYZV01008291.1:10646-25611 GCA_013401275.1 Pandion haliaetus | reverse complement strand
GGGGGGGCGGCGTGTTGGTCATGTATTTTCTTGTTTAAATTCTGACTTGTCTGCCAGGCTAAAGAATTAATAAATGTTTGGTTTAAAAAAGTTAATATTTAAAAATTAATTACTTAAAAGTTTTGCTACTTTTAACATCTACACAAAGGGCACGAAAGATTCCAAAGCTGTTACCTAAGCTGTATGGAAGATAACTAAAAAGGAGCATGATTCAATGTTTACAGATTCTGTCCATTTAAAGGCAACAACTACTGTAGTAATCCAGAAAAACACGCTCTGAAAAGAGAGAATATTCATTAAATCCAGTTGATTGGAGCTAACACAAATGTTGTTCTGGTAGCTCAGCTTCTTTATTGGAAAAAACCAAACTTCTGTTAATCATGCAGTAACTGGGTGAGAGGATAAAACCCTGTTGAAAGACTGCAAGCAGCAGTGAATACTGTACAAAGGACTGTTGTCTAGCATATACTTGCGAGGAGTTTTTTCATGCGCATAATCGTGGAATATTTTTAACAGTGCTAGATGTGTCCAGGGAGCCCATACTAGTTCACTCTATGTTTGGATCAGTGAGCTTCACATCTTAAAAACTGAAACCTAAATAGAAAGGACAAGTGTTTATAAAGTAGCAGTTCTGGAGAACCGGAGGACGTGCTCTTCGGCTCAGTGTACCGCAGGGCGGGTGAGGGAGCTCCATGGGCTTTCCCAGCGGCAGCTGTAGGAGCAGCAGGAGGAGCTGGCGGGACTACCCTCCTCATCTCCCACCACTTTGCTCTGTCGCTCTGCTGATGGTACATACCCACTTCCCAAGAGAAACGCCATCGTGCTTTTGGTTGAAAAGCACCGATTCCTGATAACAATAACTGCTGATATTCAAGTCTTGGTTGGAATCAGACTAATAACCTTGGAGAGAAGGGCCTTTATCATCTCTGAATAAGTAGTTTAAACTTTTACCACCACTTCCATAGGTCTGGATTTAAACTCTGCAAAATCCATTTTAATATCAGGAAAAAGTAAGTATTGAAGTTCTTGAGGTTGGTCCAGCAAATTCATACAAATCCTTAAATCCAAGATTGGTAATCATTGCCTCTTGTAGTAATATCTCAATGATTTGTGATGACTTCCTTATAATCCTTTAATATGCTGCAGAAGCTGATGGAGCAGTTGGAGAAGAATTCTTTCAGATTAGGATTTAAAACCTTTTTTATGTATCTGTAGTTGTGACACTAAATTGGACAAGATAAGAATTTATAAAACATGGGTCTCCTTTACAGACTGAAACCTGACATGTTACATGTGAAGAGACACAATACAGACCTCTGTTAGCTGATAGCATTGGTTTTTTTTCTTTTTCTGGAGTCCTTTTCTCACTGTAATGTCCGTATGTTTAGAAGAATGTTAAGTGCTAAGGAACCACCGTGCATTAATTTGAAATGGCAAAACAACTGGCTATTCTTAAGAAAATATCCTATTATTATAATGATCTATAAGCTTTATCACAAAAATCCCTTTGTTTTGCTGCTTAACAGGGGAAGCAAACTCCTGACTGGACATTGTAATGTCACCCAGCCTTGGAAAGAGTGTTTCTTTCAGTTGTTGTCATCTAGAGCCCAGGGAAATTGCAAGAGTGATTTGGTTTCCTTTCTCTGGGGGGAAAATAGTTACAGATGTGCCTATAATTTTCAAGCTGTGGGGTTTTTCCTGTCTCTACAACTCATCTTGCAACTAAACGTTCCTGATGGGAAGATGATGAGTGTCCCTATTTGAGGGATTTGAAGATTTCTTGCAACTCTTTCAAACCCAGTATCCCAGTCTCTTTAGCACTGTAATTTGTCTTCAAATAAAGCAGTATTTAAATTACCCATGCTTCCCTGGTGCTGTGTATTACTTTACATTAGGAGAAACTGAGCTCCTTCCATTCCATGCTATGTTTTAGCCATTTTCAAGCCAAGATTGGGAAAGGAATCTTGCAGTATTTCACCATGTAACTGTAAATAGTTGAATAATATGGAATCTGAAGAGCCTTTCAAGCTGTCTTAATACTATTAGTGTCACTAAATATTTAAAGAGGAGAAAAACACCTCCATTCTCTTTTTTCATTAAAATTGCAATAGAAGCAACTAGAAATTTTGCTGTTCAGATTCACAACAGAACAAAACAAACCCCTGCTTCCAAGCCTTGTCACATGACAGACGTGCAGGTTTTCTTCTCATTGTACCTGCGAGTTGACTTAATTCGGAAAGCTTGAGACACTGAGTCTCAGATGTTCTTTTATGTTAAAAGAATAGATTTAATACCTTAAATAGTTTTAAAGCAAAATCTAAGGATTTATGTCCTATCCTGTCATCTATTTCCTATCCCTTGTCAAACTTTATTCAAGCTGTCTGCATACTTTCCTTAAAATCTTAAAAAATCTTTCTTGGAATCGTATTAACCCTCACTGAATTCAACCTTTCTGATCTTTTCTACCAAGAGTCTGACTGATCTGCTGTGGGTGCCACTAACGATCGTTGTTGACTTCTGACTCATGTTGCCTATGCCTGCCCTCCCAGCGGAGGGAGGAAGGAGAGCATTGTGAATCTCTCAAGTACTTCCGTTGCCACTGACCATTAAAAATTTGACTGAGCGAGAACTCTCACTTCAACCTGCGAATACTTGGGGTTTTCAGGAATGGCATTTGTCAACACTTCGGGAGGGGGGGTTTAACCTACATAAATGGAAGAGGAGGGAGTAGGTCTTTACAGCCACTGAATCTGCATGTGCGCTGTAGTGGTGGTTAGGCATCGTTCAGGTCCTCTTTCTGTAACAGTACTGAAAATGTGTTTTTTCTTCAGTTGGATCTTCTATTCGCTTTAGATGGTATGTCTGAAGCACCCAAAGAGGGTGGTCGGTTTTTTGTGTCGGTCATCTTGGGTGTTCTGGGATGATGGGGTGTTCATTAAATACCTGATGCTGCAAGACAGGTCACCACCTGGGCAAGACCGTGATGTGTCTCATGATGATGGCTTTCTTACTTCCATGTTGATTGCAGCAGGCCCTTGAAGCTCAGTTGCTGCAGTCCGGTTCATGTCACTTTTATAGATCTGTCTAAATGAGCTTAAGCCCACCTGTGCGTTGTGAAGATCTCTGATCTGAACAGATTGTCCCAGTCTGTCACCACTTCCTCAGCCTGTTCACATGCCTCTCAATTACTTAACTCCAATGTCCTGTTTGCCAAATCTTCCTTTGGCGTGGTTTCTCTCACTGTAATCAGAGTATTGCCCCATCCACCTGGAAAACTCACTGGTCATGTGAATCCCAAAGCTGCAGATCACTTATGAAGAAACCCCCAACACCTCTTGACTCGCATGCTGCTACTCCTACCCGGACAGTTTCTATGGTTGTCTTCCCCTTCCCGGGGGCAGTGTCAAGGCCCTTTAAAGACATCATCATGCCCTGCTGTCTGTCTCAGCCAGGATGTTCCTTTGGTGTCAGTACAAATTTCCAAATCCTGATTTCACTTAATTCAACTGACTGAGAGAGTTAAAGCTGTTCTAGACTTCAGCTGTACTTCCCATTTGGTTTTCTTGCGCTCACAAACAGAAACAGTTCAGGAAGCTTTAATAAAACTCCCTCTATCCTTTGAAGAGATACTAGATGATGAGCTGCATTACAGCATGTTATGAGTCTGTCTGCATGAACATCAGCCTTGCCAAAGGCTTCTCACGCCTCCTCAGTAAATTGTATGTAGCTTCACTCACGCGAACACCAGCTCGTTTGGGAACAGTGCTGCGTTCAGCAGGGCAGTGCTGGGATTGCTGTTCCAGTGCAGAGTTCCAAAAGCTGCCAATCAGTGGTGGTCACTCCATTTCAGAACGGATACACCTGGTGTCACTCAAAGATCAGGGCTGGGGAGGGGTGGGGTGTTACATCTTGTCTAGTACTGTCTGCTCCACTTTTTCCAGTGTCCTTGCTAAAGGCTGCTTTTTTGGGTGAAGGGAACAAGGCATGAGAACACACTCTTAATACTTACCCTTGCCCTTCTCAGGGAGGAGACAGAGCAACATGCCCTATGCAAATAGTAAGGCCAGAAGGTCTTGTTTTCTAATAGTTTTGACATACCTAAAGTTAGAATAGCTCTGTGGAACACACTTTGCAAGTATCTTGCAGATAAATGCTTTTTTCGTTTTCCTTAAGCATAGCAAATACGTGTAATGGTATTTACTTGTTTAGCCTAATTTATTGTGATAACGGTCTGCTTTGGAACTAAATCCAAAACAGTATTTGGTGCAAGAAGATGCATGTTTTTCAGCCTACAGGGTGGAGTGGGGAAGCTTGTCCTGAGAGCTGAAATTCTCCAGCTGTTCATCGATCCTTTGTTTTAGACTTGGTCATAGGCTACTAGAACCAGAAGCACAAATAAGCAAATAGTTTTCTGTTCTACCCTGTACGTTCTGGAATTTGTACAGCATTCAAGAAGAGCACTGCTATGGGTGCCAAAGAATTAATGATTTTTAATAACCCTGCAGTGGGATAGCCTATTTTTACATCAGCAAGTTTATGTCTAATGAGATAAAGGCAGTCCCTTCCTCTTATTTCTGTCCAGTGTATGCTGCAGGATAAATAAAACTGTTGTGTTGCTGCATCGAAGCTAAGTGTGACTAGGTCCTGGCTCACAGTAATACAGCTTGGAGAAGGAAGGCTTGATAGAGCCAAAGAGTATCAATATTTATATACTTATTTTGTGTAAATATTTAAGAAACCTTCTGGTAGAAATTTGGAAACTTCTTGGTTGTTTTTCTTTCTGAAACCAAAAAGTGAGTTCATTCAAAGCAGGAGCTTGTGGAGCACCTTTCCATACGCATACTTCTAGCTGCCATAGTGGTTTGAGTTTGAACACCTCTTGGAACGGACTCGGACCACCAAGATGCAGACTCACAGCTCTCCTGCTAGCACTCTGCTCCTCTCGGCCTTCCTAATAGACTGAGTACTGGAACATGAGGACTCGCCAAAGGAATGGGTGTGTTTATTCTGTTACTCAACAGCTATTACCCAGATGAAGCCATAACAGCCAATAAGACCACACAAAATCGTAACGCTTGAGAATAAATTATCTTCTCTGAGTTTAACCCCAAACTAAAATCCTTTGAATATTCTTTTCCCAACTTCTTTGCTGCAGTAGAACAGTTTGTCACTGCCGTACAATAGTAACAGCATTTAATCTAATTATTGCTCTGGAAAGAGTGGTGTGTTTTACTCATTTAGCAGCAGGAGCCTGCCATCTGGCACACAAAGTATTTATGTAAAAACCTTGCTGTCCCATAATTCATTATGTGCTTTTCATAGCTCTTGTTGAATGAATTTATGAATAACGTGTAAGATGTCTTAAAGTCAAAACAGCCTTGAAAAGACCTCTCTTTTAAACTGGTAAAGTTAAAGCACTTAAACAGTACATAATATAGTCCTTGATACTCATTGCCATGTTTTCTTTAAACACAATTCCTTTCACAGTAGGCTGGAAATTGTCTTAATGCAGACTAGTTTCTCACAATCATTTGATACCCTCTTCCCTGGACTGTAGATGTTCACACCTGTAACGTTCACTCACTCTTAAAAGTATGTGAGAAAACTCACTGAGTTTTCTAACAGGTTTACAGACAACTGAGTGGCCAGTAAATGGTAATGATTTCAGCTAGGAGTTTTTGGGTCTAAGGAAAAAATAAATCATGGCACCCTAACCAGAAATCAGAACCTTACCATATACAAGCTATATGTATGTATAAATATATATTTTCATGCATGTCATGCACAGTATTTTTGTCTTCGTTCCGTTTCCTATTTTTCTTCCTATTGCAATGGTTTTCCATTCTATTAATTTCTATACTCCTAGCCAGGACCCCAGAAAACCAAAGGATTAAATTAAAAGGAATAAATCTGGTTGAAATGAGAAATGTTATTTTCCCAATATAAAACATCTCAACACATTACAACAAGCCTTTACCTCGTGAGGCAGTTCTTTTACTTAGAACATAAGGTACAGACTGTACTTACAGCCTCTTAGGTTAAGTGCTTCGCTTATTTCAAATGCAGAATCTAATCAGTCAGTCATGTCACAAACACACCTGAAGCACTCAGAAGTATAGATGTTCAGCAACTTATTGTTTTCTGATTGATTCTGTCAAATATCTGTGCTAGTCCTTTTCATACCATCGTCCGTATAGAGCAGCTGTCAGTAGGCCAGAAGATGTTCTACTTTTGCTTATGAAATAGTGGTTGTTTTTCCAGCCCATGTCATCAGCAAAGTCCAAGGTAATACCAGATGTCAGCAGTAAAGGAAATATATAAGGGGTACTCATATTTCCCCATAGCTGGAAATCTATCAGAGCAGTGGCATCTGTAACCTCCTGTCCACAAGTGCTAAAGCTGAGACCACCACACTTTACTAATGCACAGGCCTGGACATAATATGTGCCATGCACTGTATGAAGCCCATCAAAAACTCCCAAAGCATATAGTTCATCGGTTAAAACAGCTCTCCGATAATTTAAGTAACAACAAAGAGTATTGGCACAAACCTGGAGCTCTCCTTTCCCCCCCCGTACAGGAACAAAAGTAAAGTTGTCATACATCATTTCTGCATAAAATAGGGGCGGTAACTGTTCCTTTCCTTTTTCTGATGCTCTGCCAGGGGTCTCTTCTCCCTCCTTAAAGCAAACTTGATCATCCAGTGAGGTGCTTGTAAAAGTCTTGCATGAGTGATGTAAGTTCTCTCTGAATCTTTTATTACTCTCCAAATCAGTTGCATAATCTATGGTAATCACAGGAATTTCTGCTACTATGAGCTTGCCACCGCAACTTTCCATGTTGTGGTAGATGAATGATTTGGCTGGAGTGTATATGCCACTCCCTGTCATGCCCAAGGTAGGGTGGTGGATGTTAGCTGCTAAAACATTGACATTGAAAGCTGTTGCAAAAGCTTGTTGAAATTCTACAGCAGACAGGAGCGGGAGCTGGTTCATCCAGGCAGTCGGATATACAACTTGTTTCACATTGTATTGTCTGATGAGATTCACTGCAGGCTCAAAAAAGAGTATATCAAAGCAAGTGAACATACCAAACTGGCCAGCAAAAGGGGTATCAAAGACTTTATAGTCAGGCTCTGGCGGGGTATCAAAAGCGTATTCAAAATACAGATTGTGTTTGCGGTATGTGGCTACCAGCGTACCGTCGTCATTGAATGCCACGTTGGTATTGAACTGGTATCTTCCATCAGATGGACAGTGAGGATCAGTGTGCTCACAGGGTTGCTTAGTTCCTAAGTTTGCCACAAGGAATATTTTGTTCTTCAGTGCCATGCAGCTCAGACGCTGAAGAACCTGGAGAACAGTATGGGGAAACATAAGCACTTCAGAACACGGGGGAGTAAGTTTTACTTAAGCAGCTATAATTTACTTATTACTTTTCAAATTATTATTTTCAACTGGAAATTGAACACATTTGACAGTATTTGTAAAATCAAGTACCAATGATTTTGTGATGAAAGCTATTGGAACCAGTAGCTTTCTAGACTGAAAAGTATTTCAGATACTAATTCCAAAATAGCACTGAAAAAAAGGATCTGGGGTTTATTTTCTGTAAAGTAAGTAAATAAATCAATCTATCTCGAGGGTGTTAATTTTCGGAAACTTCTGTTGCAGGAGCACCAATGGCTTTTAAACACCAAAACTTTGACAAGGCAGCGTAACTGCTCTGCGTGTGCCTTTAGAACAGGAAACGTCTAATAATGATCGTCTGCACCACAATGGCTTGTTCCTGCAACTACATGTTTTTACTGTAAATTTAAAAAAAAGGTATTACTAGCTACAACTTAGAGAAGCAGAGATGTAAACAGATAGACTTTGCATAGTTCTAGAAAAGAAATACAAAAAGTTACGGACTACAGTATTACTGGGATGTCTCTTCCATGCCAGAGAGCTGTACCAAAGACTGCCAGTACTGTAATCTCCAAATGGAATCTGAACGGCAAAGAAAGTTCTTGCTTGCTTGCCCATGGTCATTGGTAGTGAAGATTCATAGGCCAAAGTAGGTCACCGTTTACAACAGTAATTTGTGTTTGCACGCAAATTTTGCTTAGTAGGCACATGCATGGTTACTTTCATTATATTGACTACTGTAATGCTAGTAAGAATAAATTGTATTACTAAGCGTGGTTATTTTCACTTTGGGTTAAGTCATCGATGAAAATACTATTTTTGTAACCTGCAGGTCACATCTGTAATCACACTTGATCTGTGCTAAGTTGTGACTTCTATTACGTTATAGTAGGTCAAGACCTGTTACTTGTGCTAATCGTTTTACACACAATCACTGAGAATGTTCTGATGTCATTAAGTCAGTAAAACTGAGTAATGAGAATGCATCACAAGTGAAGATAGAGCTATGTTGTTTCATTTATATAAAACAATGTTGTTCAAAATAAAATCACACACAATGTATCTTATTAGAGAGTAATTACCATTTCACAGGTTGGGGAAGAGGAGATGACAAATCCAGATAGCTCATAAACAAGCTAATCTTCTCGCATGTATGCATCTAAAACCCTCCTCTGCCAAGAAGGAAACCAGCACAAACTAAGAGTCCATGAAAACAGAATCTGGTACTATGAGTCGTTAAACTGCGTGCCTACTTCCCTAAGTAAAACTACTAGAGCTAGTTTCCCACTTGGAGCACAAATCTAGCATTCAGTTATTCCACCTCTCTGCAGAAATCACTCCTACATTTACCTCTGTGTCATTGAACAAATACGGCTCTCTGCAGGGATTCCACTTCACAGAGTGGGAATGCAGAACAAAATCTAAGTAAGGATAAATGGAGCTTCTGGTGAAGTTGAAGCCATGGATTCCATCTTCAGGAAAAACAATGATCTGTGCCCCCTGTGTGTAAACAAAGACATGTTTTGTAGGCAAAGCAAAACCAACCTAAATATGAAAGGAAAAAAGGGAGTATCATGGCTAAAAAGAGCTAAAGAAAGTTAAGGATTATCCAAGTATGTTTTGACAAGTACGTAGTTTGAAAATATCTTTTCTTTGACTTCATAGTAGGTGTAACTATGTGTGTAAAAAAAAAAAAAAAAGCTTATTTAACCTGACACATACCTTTAGCTTGAAAGATAACCCATCTGACATTATTTTAAGGGCATGCAAATAAGAGCAGACTTCATCCAAATTCTTACCAAAACTATTCTCCATTCCCATGAGCCAGGAGAATGACATCATTCTGGTTAAAGACTGATGATGTTAAAATTTGTCTTAATGTTTTTTCAGAATTATGCTATTTGCAGATGAACTTTGTCAAAGGTGCTGTACCTGTGTCAAAGGTGCAGCATCACTCAGTCCGGGTTACACACCTCAATTAGGTATATAGGGTTGGACAGGGTACTGGGAGTATTGTTTTCAGAAACACTCGACTGTGGAAGCAATGCAGGTTCTGTCAGAAACGTAGCTATGCCACAGCTAGGCTGGCTCTACCTCAAGTTCAGGGAGATCTGAACTGTCCCTAAAAATAAGGGGGATTCCTCTTAAGTCGAACACAGCATCACTCACTCAAATTCCTGTGACTTTTTAAAAGTCAGTTCAAACGTGCTATCTATGCTATGGCTTTGGATAATTTATGTGTCTTGGATGCAGTAGTGCATAAAAATAGCTGTTATGCTTCTGGACTGTGACACCCAGTCATCTCAACTTCTCAAAAAACGTTGTGTTTTCAAACTATATAAAAATGGTAATTCTTCTGTTGCAGAACAACAGATTTGTGAAACTTGCAAGTCAGTTCTTCTCTGCATAGGGACAGCAATTCTTACTTCCTCTGACTAGAACCAGCTTTGGGTTTTCTTGGGGAGGGAAGGAAAGGAGGCTCTGCGTAAGAACAGCCAGAAATACTAGTCTCTCCTCTAAATATATTCAGACTGAGAACCATTCTGTGGAGGGTAGGAGAAAGGAATGGAAAACTTTACTTCCACAAAGCTATTAATGGAACATTCATTTCCAAAGCATTTAATTTCCTTAGTTTTTAGAAACATTCAGGAATTTCCACTGAGAGCACTGGAATAAAATCAAACCCAAAGACAGCTGCCTGTAAGGCAATCTTTCAGTAGAAACATTCCATTTAAGAAAACAGAAAGGAGCTAGGTATTCAGACAAAAATAGAAAATTAATTTCCCTATACTAAATAACTATAGGCGTGTTTTTCCAAGCTTGGAATAACTCAAGTGAGGCGAGCTGCTAATTGGCCTGATTTTTTTCAGAGCTGCTGGCAGGTCAGAATGTCTGAAAAAAACAGACCATAGTTATGTATATAAATATGGCTTTAGTTGCCTGGGAACACAAATGTGAAAGATTATCCTCAAATAGCACTTACTCTATATATACATAGGACAGATGCAACTGCTACTAAGCTGCGGCATACCTGTCTTGCAGCAGCTACTACTTGCTCTTCATAGATGTCTAAGTTTCTGCCCATGAGTTCCAGCGCAGACCGTCGATCAACCAGGGCTGTCGGGTTAGGACTCAGTATGGACTCATGTTCATACACGGCAGCAACATAATGCCCCTCCCTCTTAACTCTTCCCGAGACAACTTGATAGCACAAAAAGCAGACGGACAGCTTCCAGCAGAGATCCACCATGGTGTATGCATAAATCTAGCGCAAAAAAAAAACAGGTGGGGTATGGGGAGCTTGAACAACAAATCATGCCAGGAATTTAAACTTATGATTAAATATGGACTGTAACTGAGACTCTTAGCAGAGTTTGAACTGAGTGCGTTGGTTTTAAATTCCTGAATGACCACGTGCATACTGTTTCTAAACCTTAAATCTATCTACATCAGTGCTTTAAAAAACTGTGTCTGGGTTAAAAGCATTTTAGCTTCATATATAGTTCTACTAATCTCCTTGCTTGCTCTCCCTTTACAATTAACTTTAGCATTCATTTATAGTTATTGCACCATATATCAAAATATCTGTGGGAAAAGGTAAAAGCAGCTCACAAATTTGCAGTTTCTCCCCCAGTTGGTGTGGGGGCATGTATTTAAAAGTAGCATTTCCTGAAATTACTTGGACACTATATTTAATAGTAAAGTAGAAACAGAACGTATTTTATCAATACAGAAACAGGTAATTGCCAAAATAATTACACGAGACACTACTTCCGCATTTATCTGTCTTTCTATCATGAAAATGCCTCTCCTGATGGATTATGGATTCACTCTATTCCAACTCCACATAAGTAATTTAATAGACTAATTTGTCTCATACAAATTAGTATGCAGCTTTTTTCAACATTTGTAAGAATGTTGAGCGCAATTCAGATCTGCATTCTTCCTATACAATGCAGATAGGTAAGGTTAAAAAATGCTTTCATAGTAGTAACAATAAAGCAAAAATCCATACAAAATGCAGAAAATTTGCATTACTGAGGTCTTCCTAGAAAGAAATGAAGAATAAGTGAGTCTGGAAGGCTGGGGCACTCTTTCTAACATGGGCTCCCCATTTAGCATTTTGAGTTCCCAAGCTGGGAAAATACTTATACAGAGCGAGGACTGACTGACACAGTGAATGGCTGTGCAATGCTTAAGAAATACTATAGAAATGCCACGTTGTTCAGAATCATTCTGACAATATGAGAATTCTGTATTTGTCACCACAGTGTTACTAGTATCATTAAGGAATTAAATCCTGAATATCAGTGAAGTTGAAAAAGCATGCAGGAGAGATGCACTGATGCTATATATTGATAGCCTACAGTCTTCAAGTTCAGTTGCTGACTTTTTAATTGTATTTGCTCTTCGGTAACTCTTATCCAAGAAAAAAGTGTTCCAAAATACTCTTAGCGCCTTTCAGTCTTTGTGATCCACAACTCCCTGAATTTTTCCAAAGCAAATACAGACCGAAAGACACATGCATGAAGAGCCCTCTCCAATTTCCATTAGGAGTTCAGCTGGAAAAAAAGATCAATTTTAAACTAATCCCATTTTTATTTTTATTCGTTATATTAAACATAGTTCTGTACCTAAAGAAGAAAGCCTATGGCAAGTTAACTTAAATTATCTCTTTTCTTAAATTGCAGAATGAAAAGCAGCTAATAGGCAATCCTCAATACTGCTTTTTTTTNAGTCTTTTTTTTTTTTTTTTTTTTTTTTTTTTTTTCCTAAACACCAACTGGGTTAGTATCTAACAATGAAGAAATTGAAGTGTGAGGAAAGCTATTCAAAAAGCATGTAGGAAGGAGTATCTTAGTTTAAGCCACTTGTTTGCTTCCATGAGCTCTACACGCTATTTGCAACACTGGTTTAATAGCAACACAATGCCGTGTAGGACACAAAAATCGTAACCTTAGTGCCCATGGTAGGCAGAAGACTGGTTTGCTCAACCAAGAAGTTTTAATATCTAGTAACACTTATAAGGGTGCAGGAGTAACTTAGCTATTAGATGCTGCTAAGCTTACCTATGTATTCATATTTTCCTGAGCCTTAATTATGCTGATGTGTCCATATATGCATGACTTCAAGGGTAAATTTAAGTTACCTAAAGCACAATGAAAACAATAAAGCCTTGGCATCTTTGTAAAGAGTTGTATTAAAGATACTACATTTATATAAAGTTTTGAGAAGTGATGTACTATAAGCTACCTTTGCTATTCTACATCTTGAGAAAAACACACAGTACTTATAGGGGGGGGTGATTTGGCAACGTTTATGAAGAATAGAGGATCCTACTTTGTCCTGTGCAGCTCAGCTTTGCAAATGAAATACCAAGGTACACGTGAAGATATAAAGCAGTAGCACAAGGAAGGGAGAGGAGAGATGGGAAGCCTCTCACAGTTAAGGAAGCACTGAAAATATGCTGCATTGCATTTCACTGACAAAACTATCTTTTCTATTTCTGTCATCCCTTCAAAGCCAAAATGCCTATTTAGGACAGGAATGGGTTCTAGTCAGCCTTTCCTCAATAAAGTTATCAACTAAGATGTAATTAGAATTCATCATTACTAGCGATGGAAAAAGTTGGAGAGTTTCAGATCACAGGATGAATTGCTATGTGTTTGAAAAAGAGCCTTTTTGCCTTCTAAGCCAAACACTCGAACATAAAAAAATTAATAGGTAATGGGCTTCTACAGAATGTTGTGTTCTACAGACATGCTTGGAGAATTCTTATTTTTTCACCCCTGTTCTATTTTCTGGTGGTCAGAAACACTCAAAGTACTAACCTGAATCCCTTCCTCATTTAGATACACAAGAGGTTTAGCACTGAACATCCAACTACACAATCCCATCTGGCTGAACCTGGGCCAACTAAAATAATTTAATAAATAAAGTTATTCAGGAACTAAAATAATTCCTCTGAGTCCTTACCTTTGGTTGTGATTACTGCTAGTCCCACAGATGATGGCTGAGCACTTATGCAAGTGCTCCCTAATGCCTTTCCCCTATCATCAGGCTTTACTCAGCCCTTAGGCTGCGAGACTCCACGTAAGTCTCAGCCACATTCTAGGGCTTTTTTCCCTAATGGAAAGTGCTACACCATCTAACAAATCCTTTCCTTGGAGAGAAGTCAATTTGTTCTGGGTGTACAGAGCTGCCCCCTCACCTGAGCCATGACTTTGAAAGAAATTTTCATGAACTGAAATGCTTTATAATTCAATCTCTTTTTCTGGCCCTTTCCTGTGATTTATGTGGTCTTTTGCCTGGCAGATATGCTTCAGTAGAATCATCTCGCCCAAATCTAAGTATTTTATAGCAGCATTGCTGTCACGCAGTCACAGTACTCTAGGTACAGTTCTACACAAAAGGTAAGAAGACTGGTGTTTAAGCTTGGATGCTGATTCACACAAGTTTTTCCCCCCAGTCACAGTGCAGACTGTTTTCCTAAACAGCTTTTCAGAACCATCTAATCTCAGCACATTGTGAAGTAAATCATCCAGTCACCCGCTTTTCAACAATTTTGCAAACTTAGGAGTTTGTCAACTCTCACCATACATAGTTGTATACGCAGAGAAAGGCAATACACACCCTGCTTCTTAGCACTTTTATACTCAGAAGAATCCAACAGACTATAAAAAGCCAAAGTAGCACAGCACTAGCCTGGGTCCTCTTAAGTGATTAATAAATAGCAAATGCCTGCTAAGCTATAGTAACATAACCAATAATCATTACTAGACAAAATATTAAATTTGCTATTAAAAAATATTTTTTTCCATTAAGATCCATGAATTGTGATGTTGCTGTCATGCCAATATATAGAACATATAACACAACAGCCCCTACACAGATGTAAAAATATAGGGAAATTGATGGGGTTTTTTTCCACTGATCCCTCCCATCTACCGCTTTTATATGCTGCACTGTAGTTTAATACAGTATTTTACTATATAGGTTTTTATGAAGGGTTTTTTTTTTTTTAGCGATGCAATCGTAGCTCAATGTAAACAGCTATCATGCATTTCCATTTCTGAATAACGGTTTGGGTGCGACGCATTACAGAACATTGCTCCAGTTTCCTGGCTTTCATCCAGAGGTGCATCTACTTTTGAAGAGCACTGCCCACTCTGACACAGTGTTTTGCGAAAACTTTTATACATTTCACACCATTCCTGAAGTATACTTTGTCTCGTAATTAAAAGATCTGTATTACCGTATTGACAGAGTGAGGGTGAACCGAATGCTGCTGCTATTAGCGGTTCGGCCCGAGCAACTCAAGACGGCTCCGTGTCAGGNCAGGCGGCCGCCCTAGTTACACCCGCGGTTCGCCCTGCGGCTCCCACAGGCCTTCCAGGTCGAGCCGCCACACGCCCAGCGCGGCCTTACGGGAGCCCGGGCCGGGCAGTGAACGCGACCGCCCGCTCCCGCCTCCCCCGGTTTGAGGCCGATCGCTCGGCGAGGGGCGGAGCGCTGCCCGCACGTCCCCCCTCCCCCCCACCCGCTCCCGCCGCCCC
>VYZV01008287.1:5509-16856 GCA_013401275.1 Pandion haliaetus | reverse complement strand
GTAATTCTCTGTGAAGCACTACAAGACCTATCTTTCAAGATAGGTACCAACTCCCTTTGGTTGTTTTCAATCCTTTAATACTGTTTGAGTCCTATGGTTAAAAGTAAGCAAACAAGCACCCATTCTATTTATTCACTGATAAAGCAGGCTGACAGTTACAAGTCTGTCTCCAGTACTGAAGGCTAGTCTAAACCAGTAACTTTCTAAGGAATTTATTCTTTTTAACTATGTGCATTAAAGGAATTGTAAAGTTTGTTCTGAACATGAGCTAAATGTTTTCCCAGCATCAGTTTAGGCCTTCTGCAAAGTTGGAATAGACAAGTTGAATTAATGAAACTTCTGAATGCAATGCAATTTAAGTACCCAGCTTCCATGATCCTGCAGAAGGGAGCAAGAAAGCATCTTCAGTAGCATCAAACTCAGGCTGAGCAGCTAGAGGGACAAGCTTCTAGTGACAGTTTACTAAGTCAGCTGGGAATTTTTTTACTGTGGGACTGCATTTGTTGAACTGGCCTGACACAAGCAGCTACAGAAAGACTTAAGACTTTGCTATCAGACAGCTATAGTAAGAACCTGTGAGAAACAATTCTTAGGAGGCTCTGGATGCCTAGTGTCATTAGACCACAAAATTGAGTTATGGAGGACAGAATCAACAGCCACACTAATGTTTTTTTTTGTATGAAGAGTTGCTTCTGTTTAATGTCATTAGGTAACATCACTTGAGATACTACAGTTTTATGCAAGTATAACATCCATAAATTTCCACATTTCCAGTTTGAGACAAATACTTCAATTCATAGCTTTTTTTGCATTACAGAAAGTGCAAGTGAGGTTTACATACAAGAATAATTGCATGACTGGCTCAATTAGGTACTAAGGCTGTATTCAAGTTGACTTTATTAGCTCTCCAGTTCAGCAATTGCTTAGGCATTTGATTTAACAATACCATTTCAAGTTTATACTTAGTATTAACTGTAAAACCTCTGACACATCAGCCATCACCACGGGCCAAGAATGTAGCTGTTACAGTCGGTTGTAACCAACTGACTTAAAGATTTGGTAGTAAAGAGGTTCTTTAGAAAAGGCACGGTTTTCAAGAGATGGAGGTCTACCGCACATTAACAGCATCTGTTCACAAGGAATCTAGGCACAGAGTGAAGCCATGATTGTCTTTTTGCTTTCTAACATACTGGAAACATGCCACACTATACCACATGACAACTGAAACTGAGCAACATCAGGGACATTCAGTGAGATACATGCAAGAAGCCTATCTGCTTGTTCCATTTGTCTGCCAAACCATCATAATTGGTAAGTAATCTTAGTAGATTTCCCTCCCCCCAAAAGTGCCATACTAGCACCAAGACAACAGTTAGTGTCCAGGACTACCTTGATGTTCTGCAAGAAGTAATTTCAGCTTATCTGACTCTACAGTGTTGACCTCTAGGACTCAGGACTCCAGCAGTTCTGTTACAGACCCCACAGTTAGTTATTACACATTTATGGCAGAATGATATTTTTACTATGAGTTAAATAGACAAATACTAGATATTTTCTTCCCCTACCATACAGTTTACATCTTTGTGGCTCAGAGACCAAGTCATATGTCCAGTCACCAATTAGAAATGCGTAGAGTCCACTTAACTTTACAACTGGCTGCTCTTGTGATAACAGGCAACTGACCTAGTTGTTTAAGGTGTGGACTTTTAGCTACTAATTCAGTTCCCTTATGTGAAGGCAACACTTCTTCCCCAGGTACATTCAGTTCCTGTATTTTGGGACAGTAAGTGCTACAGAAAAAGGAATTGTAGTGACCATGTTTACAAGACACATGACTTAGTGTCGCTAAGCTCCCCTCTGGAAGATTGCAAAGAACTAAAGTAAAGTTACCATCCACCAGTTTGAATTTGGGTCTCCAGCATGAGTCCAACTCTATATTTGCTTTACCCTGAATTATCATCTTCACAGCATGTTCTTTGAGGGCTTGTGTTTCAATCCACCTGGACATGTTTTAGATTACAGACATCATGGAACAGCAGCAAGAGTGGCAGACAGCAAAGTGAAACATGTAGAAAAATCATGTTGAGAAGAGGTCCAGTTACTCCGTTTGTGCTTTTCTGGTTATGCCTAGTATGATGAAAAGGACTTAGGGTTAGGATGGCTGTAAGTTATAGTTTTATTGCTTAAACTAGCTTAGAGCCACTGAGAACAAAACAAGCAATAAATAGCAAGACTTGTCTTCTGTTAGAAGCCAGACAGTATTTCAGGGGAAGACTTAGAGGTGTGGCAGAGGAATAGGTTTGCTAGTTTGACAGTTCACATTCTCTAGTCAATGGTATGAAAGTTTGAGTTACATTAGTTTCTAGTAACAAAAGCTCTCATAATAGCCCTTATGCTGTTTTTACACCAATTCACCCAGAGTACAAACCCACAATTATTTAGGGTATTAAACTTCAGAAAGCTGTATGGAGCACTGTGTGCTAACACTCTCCTAAAGGGATATCTGGAGGTATTTAGTAAGCCCCTCTGAAATCTGCAGCACATATTTACTCATTAACTTTCATCAAGGAAGGGAAATCTAGATCTATTATAGCCTTGAGACTTAAGTCCATGGAAGTATAAAATCTTTATTTCTAAGAAAGTGAAGCTGGCTAGGCTTAGCCAGAATACAGCTATGTACAAGTCTAAGTAGAGGTACTCTAGCAGAAGTATTCTTCTAGGGACTGTTTGCCATACTTCAGAAGAACATTAGAGTTAAGCCAGTGTAGTTTTTAGCCAGCTCTTTACCAAAGGTTTTCTGAATCAATTTCAGAGAATAAAGTAGGTTGTCTTATTTGTGGAAGACTTACCTGATCTATGCAAATGGGTTGCCAAAAAGATTACCAAAAGGATCAGAAGGTGGTTTCTGAGATTTCTAAGGAAAGAGAGATCATAGGCTGTTAATGGGTTTCCAGGTTTACTCTGCATAGCTGTTATCAGCTAGTTCCTGTTCTAAACACCTTCTGGAAAGAATACTGCAGAGTCACTACTAAATACACATTACATGTACTGCTTTAACAAGAGAAAAGGGCTCTACAGCTGTGTTGCAGCTATCCTAGTCTGAGGCAAGGTACCTTTCAGAAAAGCCATGTGTTCTTGCAAAAGCCCTCTGTTAGGTTAAACATTAGCCTCAGACATGCAATAAGTTTTGTTCCATGGCCTCTAAAGCCAGAACTAAGCCAGGGCTCAAGCACAGGCACCCCTGTTAGGGAGAAAGAAAGGTGGTATTTTTTTTAGTTTAATTTTTTTAGTTTTTTTTGGGGTGGGTTTTTTTTTTTTTTACTACTTACAGATGAGTCACTGATAAGGTCTGATTTAGCTTGACTTTCAGACAGGCCATCAGCTGGCAGCACACTTTGTTGGAGAACAGGCTTTGGTGGTTCTAAGGAAAAGAGATATAAGACTATAATCACTTAACAGCTTTAACAAGTACTTGGCTCTGCCTGCATAGCAACACCAAAGCTCATCTAATTAGATACACAACCCCCCCCCCACAAGTTGCTTTGAGTGACTTCACAATTTTATCTCTTGCTTGTCCCTCAGTACACTTCAGCTAGATGTGACTTCTAACATTGTACAGACCTAGTTTACCTCATTCTAGTCAAGTAGCTTAGTCACCAGGTGTCACTGTTCGGCCA
Organism: Pandion haliaetus; assembly: GCA_013401275.1. Lineage (NCBI taxonomy): Eukaryota > Metazoa > Chordata > Aves > Accipitriformes > Pandionidae > Pandion > Pandion haliaetus. Next base: position 13,179 of record VYZV01008287.1, on the reverse strand, counting down.
CTTATATTGATCAATTCTGTAACATTATTAGGGGTGACAGTCCTTCAACCCTCTGTTTTATTAACCATTAAATCAGATTTTTAGTTCTATCAGAAAAAACTACTGATCAGCCATCCCAATCTCTGAGCAGCTATCCAAGACGAAGAAAAAAAATAAATTACCATTTTGGCAGACAACTTGCTAGCTTCCATGTCATCATGATCTGTACTATCTTGAGGAATGCCTACTTTACTACTAAAATAATTGCTGAAAGCTCCAAAAGCACCTGAAAGTTTTTGCTGCTCTCCTCTCCTGGCTGGTATGGTAGGTGGCTTTGTCAGCTGGAATTCTTTAAACATTTCCTTGACTTTCTTCATCTCTTTATCACCAAGTGGATCCAGAGCAGTAAAAGCATCACTCTCTCTCTTGAGCTCCTTCTGAGTTGTAGTTCTAGGAGGTGGCTGCGGTGGGTTAGTTGTTGTTGACATGGTAGACAGTACAGATGGTATCTGAGCAGGTGGCACTGACGATGGGAACACACTACTCTGGAAGTGACTTACAGCACAGGATGGCTGCACCCATGGACCAGATGGCATTTGTGCTGCATGTGCCCAGAGAGTAGAGGACTGAGGGGCTGCAGGCTGTTTCCAGCTTGACACCACTGGAGTACTAAAGGCAAGTTGTTGAGTGAATCTTGTAGGCTGAGCAGGCATCATAGACCCAGGAAACACTGATGCAGCCTGAGTGAAGCCAGATGTCTGTGTACTCCATGGTGAGGGAGTCAATGGCAAGCCACCTGCGGGAGAGATTGTGGTTACACAGCACTCCAGTGATCTGAAGACCTTAAGCAAGAGTGTATCAACTCTACTGAGCAGCAGTAGAGCTGAACAGTACTCTACCAGCAAAATATTTTTCATGTACTGTTTGCAAAAGTGTGTTGATTTATACTTAAAAGTCAAGTCCTGGGGTAGGAGGTGGGGTGAGAAGAAGGTTAACATTTTTTATGTTGCTCCATTTCAGTCCTGAAAGAACAGAACTGAGGTTGATGCAATGGAGGAACATACTTAGTTCTACCATAGAAGTGACAGATGCATCTGCTTTATAGTTACTTCTGTGTAAATTATTATTAAAGACTCTGCAGCAGTGTAACCCTTGCCTCTCAAGTTGTGCTTTGCTCATTTGAACCTTGTGTACCTGAAGCAGCAATCTGCTGTCAAAGTTTAAGCAGAAAACCCTGTTCCAGTTAAGGATGCAAAGATTAGGCCTCCATTCACAGAACTTAATAGTTTAGGGCAGACAGCACATGGATTAAAGGACATGACACTACACATGAAGTAAAAGAAAACTAGAAGCCCTGTTTTAGTGTGAGCAGGTATTTTACACTGGAGCAAGACCTTCACTTTGAACTAACCTAGACCAGTCAGTGGAGGTGCTACGGTAAGACCTGCTTTGAAGAGATCCAGTGAACTAGTTGGCACAGGTCCTGTTTGTGTCACTGAGGTCAAGCTAACACTTTCTGTAGTTGGCACAAAGAAGTCTGAGCTAAAGAAGTCACTCGATGCAATCTAGAAAGAAAAAAAAAAGTTTTGTTAGATGGCATAGCAGAACACATGCTAGCATGATCAAGACTCCCTAGTCCAGAGCTACAAGCTTTTATTTCAGCTAGAGCAGAGAGCTTTGATGTATCCTTTAGAGACCAAGTATAAAAGAGTTTCAAACTTCATTATGTTCATGCCTACTGAGATGCATGGCATTAAGCAGGTATAATATACAGTAGTCACAAGTCAACAGCAAAGAATAAGGCTTAAAGTGACTAAATTATTTGCCATCATAATGAGCTTCCCTCCATCCCCTACCCGTCTAAACATTCCTGCCCAGTCTGTAGTGACCCCTGCAGTTCTGGTCAGGTCAGCAACAGTTTTGCATCATTTGAGTGCAAGACAAATGCAGTCAACCCAGAGCCACCCTGCATCTCATAAGGCAAGTCATTGAGGTTGCCCTCAGTAGGCAGGTACTGAGAAGCTCACAGGTTTCTGTAACCTAGTACTAGTACCCTAGTACTAGTACCTCATTGTTATGAAACCACAGGTAGATGGGCATACAGCTATCATAACAGGTTCTGGCATTATATCAAGTGTCAATATACATAGCATACTTACCAGACCTTTACAGAAGTATGGAAGCATTAAGGAAGAGAGTATACAATTTAGTGACCATAGCTACTATGAAGCATTCATTAATGTTAGAATATACCATGGCTGCAGAGAGGTTAGGGTAAGCATGGCAGGCAAAAGAGAAGTAGATGTGTTGCGAAGCTATTTAGCCAGTTAGATAGTATGAAGAAAAGCTTCTTTTACCCAGATTCTCCCAGTAAGAGCATGCATATCAATTACTTGAATATTGTTCACCTTGACAGACCTCCTTCCTCTTCCTGGCTTGGTACTTTGTGGTGGTGGGCTAATTGTTATAGACTCATGTGACATGAGCTGGATATTGCTTTCAGAATCCAGCTTTACTCCATCCTGCAGAGATACTCCTTTGGAAGGACCTTCCACAAACAGGTTTGATGGGGTTTTAAGAAAGCCATTCTGTTCTCTCTCTGGTACCCCATTTGGAATTCTTGCTGCAGGCGACTTACTCTCAAGTGGCCACTGGCTTGTTAGTGCTTCTTGTTTGCCAGTTCTATTAGAAATCTGGTCAAACTGTTTACCAAAGTAGTCAGTATCATTTGAAGCACCATTACCCATGGGTGTCAAGGTACTCAGACTTTCTTTCTTCTGATCGGGAGATTTTAGACAACCAAATGAAGGCAGTGCAGATTGGTCTGGCTGTGCAAAAGGATCATCACTGAAAGGGTCTGGGTTAGGTGTGGGAAAGAAGCTGAGACTGGTAGAGAAAGAACTCTCAGGCAAGAAGGGTGGCTGTGGCTTTGGTTGTGGAAGGGAGGTTGTGATGCCATTCAAGAAGAGATCCTCTTTTGTAAAAGTCTGTTTGGTCTCAATTTCAGAATTTAGATCCACTAACAGAATCTCTTTAGCTTCCTATTTGTTCAGAAAGAAAAATAAAATTAGTTTTATGTAGGACCTGCTGCATAGTACACAAGCTCAAGGAAAACAGCTACAAAAGGACAGATCCTAGCATCCAATACATTATACTAATAAGTATTCAATGTCACAGTGAAGTTGCACTAAAGTTTCATCATGTAAGTCGCTGGGGCAAGCACTGCTGGCCGTGGTCAAATCACAGCTACCTAGTTTCAGAAACTCAATGTTAAAAGCCTCCTTTTTAAGATCCTTTAGTTAAGTATCAGCTGCTTGTTCTACAGCCTAGAGACTGTAGAGTCATCAAGCACTAATTACACCTAGGCTTCCACTGGAGTCAAGAACCCCTGTTTGAATTCTAGCCATTTGTTTTGACAAGTTGTGAAATCACACTGCCTTAGTGTGACTTCAAGTTGCAGTCTCAGCTTCAGAGTAAGATTGGAGAGCTGTTTGCTAGTGGAAGATGTTAACATGCCATCTCTCCACCAAGCAGGCAACAGAAGTGTAAGACCTAGTCACTAGCTGCATTGACAGCACCAGTTGGATCATGGCTGATGGTGGCTTACAGTGCCAGAATAAACTGGTAAGATTTTGGGGGTCATACTGAGCTATGACAAAGTTTATGCACACTTCTGTGGAGTTCGGCCACATCTTGAGCCAGGGCTATTCATCAAGAATGGCCACAAGTCCACTCTGAGGAACTTAAGGATTCACTTGTCCTTAAAATGAGCTTCAGCTTTAAAGGTCTTTAGCAGAGTTTCTCTAATAGCTCTCATAGCAGCAGAGGCATGTACTGCTAGCACATATTTCTAATACATCTGACTAGAGAGATGGGCCCATGTGAAGTTCATGAGGTTCAACAAGGCCAAGTACAAGGTCCTGCACCTCAGTCAGGGCAATTCCAAACATTGGTACAGACTAAGTGATGAGTGGGTTCAGAGCAGCCCTGTGGATAAGCACTTGGTGGTATTGGTGGATGGAAAACTGAGTATGACCTGGCAATGTGTGCTCACAGCCAATCACATCCTGGGCTGCACCGAAAGAAATGTGGCCAGCAGGTTGAGGGAGGTGATTCTCCCCTTCTACTCTGCTCTTGCGAGATCCTACCCAATCACCGTCTTCAGCTCTGGGGCCCAAAGCATAAGAAAGACCTGGACCTGCTTGAACAGGTCCAGAGGAAGGCCATGAAGATGATCAGGTGGCTGGAGCACCTCCCCTATGCAGGCAGGCTGAGAGAGTTCGGGTTGTTTAGCATAAGAGAAGAGAAGGCTCCAGGGAGATCTTATAGCAGCCTTCCAGTTCCTAAAGGGAGCCTACAGGAAAGATAGGGAGAGACTCTTTATCAGCAAGTATAGTGGTAGGACAAGGGGTAATGGTTTTAAACTGAAAGACAGTGGATTTGGATTAGATATTAGGAAGAAATTCTTTACTGCGAGAGTGGCGAGACACTGGAACAGGTTGCCCAGAGAGGTTGTGGATGCGCTGTCCCTGGAAGTGTTCAAGGCCAGGCTGGATGGGCTTTGAGCAACCTGGTCTAGTGGATGCTGTCCCTGCCCATGGCATGGGCATTGAAACTAGATGATCTTTTGGATTTCCAACCCAAACCCATTCTATGATTAATAATATAGAATTATCTGTCACACAATCTCAAGTGAGCTCTGCTGGGTAAGAATGACATTAGCTGCTCTAGTTAGTAAGTAGATACTATTATAGCCCTAAGACACCAGTACACTGATGATAGCTAGACAAATGTCTCAGTGAAACCAGGACTAGCAAAATAAAACCAGATCTTATTACTAGGACTAGTATGCTCTCAAAGCAAGAGCCAAGACAGCTAAGTTAGATTCTACTTACTGTGGGACTGCTTATATCAGGAGGTGTTGACATATCCCCAAACAAGTCCATCTGGTCAACTCCCTTGAAGCCAGAAATAGTGAAAGAATTGATATCTGTTAGAGTTCTTGCATGAGCAAGAATCAAGCATTATGCATATCTACTGTAAATACATCTATAATTACTGCATTTTCCACACAATGTGGAGACAGTCAGTTATGAACTCCTTAATGGCATCAACATAAAGTTCAAAAATTTACCCTACCAGTTTCATTTTGTCAGCTTGATCAGCAGATAGTGCTGTGCTACCATTCTGTAATAGATGGAAAACAGTGTAAGCAATAATTAGAATATCAAAACTTGCCTTAAGCAAGGAACTTGCTGGCTTCAAAGAGCAAGTGATGGAGAGAGGAAGTATGGGGGAGATCACTACTCATTATTAGTTCTGTAGGCCCCTTTTACTCCCATTTCAATGTAACTGGGTATCTGACACTGCCTCCATAATGCTGGCAGTGTAAAGAAAGTCAAAGCTAGTTGTGTTGCAGCAGCATACCTAATCAAGTGAGGCTGAGTTGGAGTGGCTTACCTCAGTCTTACTTGCTTCTTCACCCTAAAGAAGAAAAGAAGGCTTTTAGTACCCAGACATCATGTAGATTACTCAAATTGTCTTTCTTTGGAGAGCTTACCAGATCTAGGAGGTAATCAAACTGGTAGTACAACTACCAACAAATAGCTTCAAGTGATCCTGGACTCAGTCTTACAAGAGTCCAAAAGCCAAGCCAAAGCTCAAGCAAGCTTTATTCCTATGCAGACTAATGCAGTTTTTATAATTTTACTCACCTTTTTCTTGTCATCATCTTCCTTCTTTTTCATGTTATATATTAATTGGAAGAGGTCCTTAAGATCAACAACTAGAGGCTCAGCCTGAAAAAGAATGTAGCTTTTAGGCCATGTACTACTTCTCCCTGGACTTCAACTGAAGCAAGCTGTGCAGCAAGCCAAACTTTCCTAAGTGGTGCAACAGCAAGGTTGAGATAATAAGAAAAGCAAGATTTTAAAAGGACTGTCTAGCCTCCATAGAAGACAGCTGATGCAGAATCCAAGGGTAATGGGGTACAACCAGCTTAGAGCTGTCGTGATGTCCACAGGGAAAGTGGCTATGTGTGTGCTAAGCCTGCTATGTTTTTGCTAAAAAGCTTGTAGCACAAGATTTCCTAAGTGCATGGCAAATACTAATCTTATTTCCTCAAAAGTGCAAAGTTTATCCAACCTCTCTGGTACTCTCATGAGAGGAAAAACATTTTGAATCCATCTGTTTCCTACAAGCTCCAACACTGAACCTGGAGAAGGCTTCTATACCCAATACTACATCTATTTTAAACAGGATGCAAATAGTAAATCAGCAAGGCAAGCATAAAGTAAGATTATCATCAACTCAAATGCATAGAGCAAACACCAGTGTTAAGTGGTATCTGGATCAGGATGAAAACTGTGTGAATTAGAAAGGCACTGCATTCCCTGCACACACATTAAGAAGAACGTTTTGAGTGGTTGCTGAGATGGTGGCAGGTTCAGCTATACTGATTTAGAACTTCTGCTTGAGGCATACATCAGCTGTGTCAGGGCCTAGGGTAGGACAAGTCCCGTTGTTCAGCCACTGCCTTTGGCTCAAGCAGAGAATCTGTTGAACATATCTCACTGTTTATATCTGAGCATTATCCTCTCCTAATCAAGGTATTTAGACACACAACTGCAGGAAAAGCCATTTCAAGATTTATCAACTTTGACAAACAGTACAGCTGCAGCAGTCTGGAGCTGCAGAAGTCATTACTTCTCAGCTAGACAAGTTTGTGTTAAAAACAACTAGCACCAAGTCAAGAGCTGTCTATAGCTTGGCTAAGCTTGTAGGTTGACAAGCAGCACCCCATGGTGAAAAGCTCTGGGAACAGACTCCACTCCAGAGCACACACAGAAGGCTTTTGTACTTAATCGACAATTCCAGTGCAGCCAATACAACACAGGACTCTCAAATTAATAAAACAGGCTTAGGAGAGGGCATTACAGTTGTTACTGAAGTAGTAACATGCTCCAAAGACCCCCACAGTCCTACCTGTAGTGGGTCTGAAGCTGCCAACAGCCTCTCCAGGAGGACAGGCAGGGATGTGTATGAAGAAATTACTAGCTTTGAAGTCTTGCCTCAAGTCATTATAATGACTATTATAAAGACATTATAATGACAAGCTAATAAATGATAGATACCTAACTTAAGTTCAGGTCATTTAGGAAATTGCATAATACTCAGCAGTAATTCTAAGTAGCTTGTTTCCAATGCTGCTTATGTACAGATTCTCTTCAGAGAGACAAACCCTGCATACAGGATTTCTGCATGGGGGAAACCTAGAACAGAAGAATCTGAATCCCTCCCAGAAGTAACTCTAGGAAGACCAGACCTGCCATTCACTGGCCGCAGAAACACTATTGCAATTGAGTAAGTCTGTTTTCACTGCTGCACAAGACAAAACATCATGACAACTAGACTAGTGGAGTTCTAACATCATTATTGTTAATGCTGAGTGAAGCTCTGCCTATGTGACTCAAGAATTAGCATTCTCACTGACAGCAACAGGCCACTGTACTGGAAAGCCCGTGATAATGGCTCTGCTCATCTCACTAATGACTTCCATGATGCATGGACATTTCAAGCAAGGTTAATCACAGTAGGCAAGGCTACTTCTGTGTCTTTATTCTGGACTACAGAGAAGCTGAACAAGATAAAAGCCTGTGGTGATACAGTCAATTCCTACTACCCTCCTCTAG
>VYZV01008286.1:56144-82211 GCA_013401275.1 Pandion haliaetus | reverse complement strand
ATTCTTTAACCAGTTTGTGTAAGAAAATTTGAGTGAGGCTTTTAGGTGTAGGACTTGCAGCATTTAGCCTGTGTCTGTTTAATTAACTTTTGCTAGAGTTCAGGCTGTCTGAGAACATTAATGCTTTTCATAAGAAACAAAAATGCTTTCTAGGTCTCTTCTAATTTTCAATCTCTACATTTACTTAGATTATTTTTTAAGGAATCGGCAATAGTACTATCTAAATATACTTAAGAGATTCCCACAATCTTTCTCGCTGGGAAAAAGATAGATACCATGTTGCTTGTATTCACTTAAAAAAATATGTTCAAATACATTATAAATGTAATCTGAAACTCTGGATGGAGTTGGCAAACAGAGTCTACTACTGGCTGCAAGTGTCTAATGCTGACTTAGTATAGGTCTATACTTAGGACTATATAGCCTAGTTCAAGTTTGCATTTACAGGGTGTTTTAAAAGTAACGAATGACATTACTAACATAGAACTTCATGCAGATGCAAAAATGTTCATTTATATTCCACTACTCACTATGTATATCAAAGTACTAAAGTTGTGAATGGTGTTTAAAGTGTTGTCATGTTTTTATGAATGTGATGTTCATATGGTTGATCCTGCTTTGTTTTGTTTGCCTTTTTAGGACAAATACTCTGAAGCTTGAGGGAGTACGTAGGCTATGGGGAAAAGAAGGCTATCTTCCAAAGAAAGAAAATAAAGTAGGGAAAGAAAATGAGCCACAAACTGTTTCTTGTGGCAGCTTATTAGCAGGACAGGTGGGTGATCCTCCTGCATTGCGGTCTGATCAAGTTGCCAGCCTCTCTGAGGAAGACAAAGAGAAGCAGCAGTTAGCATCAACTTTGTTTATTGGGCTAGGATCAAATGCTGGTGTAAGTCTGGTAAGTGGTTCTTTTGAGGCTTACCAGTTTAAACTTTATATATTGCCTTATTTACAAGTACAGATATTTATATGCAAATGAAGATCAAATTAGTGTTGTGGTAAAATGAGGCAAAAAACATCGAGACATTGAAAAACTATTGAAAATTACGTTTGTAGTCTGGTAATTTGTTAAGAACCTGAAATGGGTTGGATATTACTTAATGAAGCAACCTGTGGAGCAGATCTGATTCAGTAACTAGAACTACCCCTTTTACATGTTGCACTTCAAGTTTTAGTCTCAGTTTTCCCTAACAACTGTTCCTTGACCCAACTTTGCAGAGCTGTTGGCATTCATTTGGCAGTAAGGCTAGAGTTTAACACCCTATGTCAAGAGCATTTTTTATTTATGTATTGTCATATGCAGAACATTAAAGAATTCACCGTTAGATAATCTTTTTAAGACTGGCATTATTATATTAACCAGCATATATCTTGGCATTTATCACTGATTTAACCAGAAAATGTTTGCCTGTGCTTGCTTTTTAATAGGAGCTTTCAGTTTATGTTTTACAGAACCTGGAGTCATTCTTGCATTATAGGTTAATCTGATACCCTGTAAGAAATATGACAAAAGCCCATTACTGGATCCATTAAAATGTTTGGAATCTATCTGTATTTGTCATCTGAATTGATTCCTTGCTTATTATTTGTTCTTGCTCACTATGTTTCCTGCTGTTAACAATAACACAGCTGGTTGCTAGAAACTTCCCCACCTTTNTGAAAACTCTCCCCTCTTTTTTTTTTTTTTTTTTTTTTTTTTTCTTTTTCAGATGGGGAAAGCGGACACAGCTACTCAGAAGTTCAAAAGAAAATCAAAGATAAATGAAACTCAAAATAGTGAGGAGGCATCAGACTTCCAAAATAGTGCTGCTTCTGATTTTGGTCCCTTACTTGATACAGTACCTACTAACGTGGAAGACTGTGAGGGAAATATACACACAAGGTTAAGGAAAGCCTCCTTGTGTTCTTCAGATATTGTAGAAGATAATTTAGCATTTGAAACACCTCAGTCCCTAAAAAAGTCTGGGCTGGATGACAGACTTCCATATAGTAGGCTGTCACAGTCGTCTTTGTTTGCTGATAGTAATATTGAAATTTTTCAGCCTTCTCGAAGTGCTCAATGTGAAAGTGCCAGTCAAACACTGTTGGTCCCTTCCTTACCAGAAGAGCTAGAAGACCTCACTCACTCTGAAGTGGTGGAACTTTGTCAGAGTGATGCCTTAGCTCTGTATTTATGTAAGGTGTGGACAGTCGACTCTCTGTTGCTCATTGTTTTTGTTTCAAATAAAACTGCTTCTGCACTTAATGCTGTAAACTTAGTGTTTGAAGAAGCAGAACATTTTCAGGTAAGAAACTTTGTTTCCATTATATTTCAAATTTACTTGGAACTTCTTGCTTTTTGCTTGCATTTAAGTGTGCGATATTTGGTTTAATGTAATAGTCATGCCTGTTTCCCCAAGCATTTTCTTAAAACCTGCGGTAAGGCTATTTTTCACTACCCTTCAGGATGTGTGTGAAATCTCAATACTGCCAAAACAGGCAGACGTGATGCAGTTTCTTCCTTCACATAAAACTCTGTAAGCTTGCTTCACATTTTGGTGTTTTGTTGTTTGGTGGTTTTTTTTCTTTTCCCAAAGACATCAGTCATATTTCATTCTTGTTCTCATGCATTCAGCTGATGGTGGAGAGGATTTGGTTAGTTTATTTTTTGACATTGGCTACATCTGGGATTTAGCTATGGTTGATAAAGCATGTGATAGTCTTGATTGAAACATCATTTAAGTAATTGTAAAGCTATTTAGGAATTGCCTATTGGCATGACTATCCACAGATTTTGCTGAAAGAAGGACAGAATTGTGAAACCTTGGAGATGCTCAGCAAGTGGTAACTGCATAAAGAGAATTAAGCAGAATGTTTCTCTTAGAATTAACTTAATCAAGGAACTGCTAATTGGTTATGAAGTCTCCTTCCTTCCCATTTCTGGCTTGAAAAAAACCTGTCATGGCATTGATAGAAAGTGGGCATCTCTTGTATTTTTTTCTTGTAATTCACTTCAGTTTCCACACAGGCCACTACCACAGATAGAATCTGTGTTACTAGTTTGTTTGGAGAGGCCAGGAACTGCTGAATAATTTGGAAATTATCCTTGTTATTAGGGATGATTTCTCAACTTCTTGCTTTTAGCGTATAGCTTGGGGTACGTTGCAGTGTTGCTTGCTCTTGTATATTATTTTATTTTGGGACTGAACTACCGAATTCAGGTTCTTGGTCATCAGTTCTTGGCATCTCTGAGCAATTATTCGGAGCAGGGCGGGGAAAGCCAACTGGCAGAAAGAGATAAATTTCTTTGGTGTTTTCATTCTCATAGAACTTTTTTAATGTTAATGATTGATTAATCCTCTATGAGAGCTGAGAAATGGTAGCTCTGTTCACTTGCGAAATAGTCCAAGAAGAATCAGCTGAAATAAAAGGCACTTATACAATTTTATAGCTGTATCTTAGCCACTTACACAACTTGACAGCAAGACTTATATTCTATATTCCTTCTAAAAAATTATATAGATTTTGGAGAGTCCCACCTACCAGTTTCCTGTAATTGAAGCTCAAAGTGTGGAACGTTGCCAGAAGTGTGTGTGGATGGACAAAATCTGCACACAGGGAATTCTTTCTGGCTCTGTTAATTACCAGTCAGAGATGGAAACTCACCTTGAATTTTCAGTAACTTTATCATTGTTGGACTTCATCAGGTAAATCAAATAAGCTGTAGTTTTTAAAAACCCGTGTACTGAAATAAGTATTAGACAAGGGCAGGATGATTTGAGTATTGATTATGAAAATAAAGACTTTATCTTGATCAGCTAAATTTAATCTAATTGAGATGACTGTTAAAGATAGTAAATGGTTATTTATACATGTAGAAAAAGTGGCAAAGTTCCAGGAAGAAGTACAAACAGTGAGAATATTGACAGTAGCTGCAGGTTAGAATAGTCTTGAACTACAGAATGCGTTTTTGAGGAGGCTAACAGAACTGAGTGAACAGAAGGGCATGCTGTTTTAAAATATGGCAGAATATAAACATGTCAAACTGAAGTAAGTGATTTGAGTACAGACCCATACATTATGTGAAAAGGATGACAACTTTTGCAGGGGAAGAAGAAAGCTCATTCTTTTCGTTTTTGAACACTACATTTATTTTAGGAGTAGAAAAAGCAAGTGTTCTTTTTCCAGTAGACTTTTGTATTTTATAGTGAAATCCACCTTGTTTTCCATAGTAAAGTCTACCTCTCATTGAACTTGTTCCATATCTTTCAGTGGGCAAATATCTCAAGGCCATTCACTTTGGTCTTCCATTTACATGGAATAATGTATTTTTCTTAAATTTAGAAATCTAAAGCAAGGAATAGAAACTTTTTTAAAATGTTAAGCTGGGAAGAGGAGGGGTTTGTTTAAACTAATCTCTATTTGCTTGCTGCTCGCTCTATTGTCCAGTTGCTTCCAGGAGACCAAATATATTCTGAATTATGTATCTTATTTTGCTAAGATGTGTGGTGAACTTGCTTTTAGGCCAATGGAAATGACTACAGAAGACTTTGGGAAGCTGTGGTTGTCCCTTTCCAATGATGTGAAACAGAATATAAAAATGTCATCTTCTCAAGATTCCCTTTCAGCAGCTCTGAATACACTGCAACAGAAGCTTAAACTCCATATAGTTGACATCATAGGTGAGTGAAAGTATACTGTAAGGTTGCTTACAACCTATAATTTGTCCCAGGAAAATAAGTGCATGGAAGCAGTATCTTACAGTTTAAGGCAGGCAATGTTCAGGAACATAGTAAACACAGGAGCTTTGTCCTATGGGCTTTATTTACCTTACTCAGCGGTCACTGTTGAAGATTGATGTAAAGGTACAAGTGTACAGCAAACAGAAAATTTTACAAGGGAGCAAACTGTTGCACTGTGAAGAGTTTTGGACAGGACAAAGAAAGGGAATGAAGCTATATGACAAATGTGAAGCTGGGGTTGCATGCAGGAGGCATGATATTTGGTGACATGTTAGAGGAGTAGGGGTAAGACTAGAAGAGAACAGCTGAAATAGAGTTTGAAAGATAGATTTTTTTTTTTTGTGACCCATACTGTAGCTATTGTTACTTGCTAATTGTTACTTCATTTTTTTCTGTGGCCTCTGTTGTTTTAAGGTAATGAGGGAATACTGGCATGCCAGCTACTTCCATCTGTGCCCTGTCTGCTGCACTGTCGTACTCACTCAGGGATGCTGGCTTTGTGGTTCAGATCGCCTTGTCCTGCCCTTCCAGATGGTTTGCTTTATCAGTGTCAAAAGGTGATGGAGGAATCCTAGTAACAACAGTGCCTGCCTTAATCTACATGGTGTGTGAAAAGCAAATCAAAGATTTTTACAGTTGCACAGAGAATTACCAAAGCTAAATTAAGATACTGCTTCTCAAAAGTATTAAAAGTTTTCTTCCAGCTGGCATATGTCATGTGGACTTGTGGGGGAAGAATGATAACCTAAATTATGCCTGCAAAAACATGCTCAGGACTGTACAGTGACTAACAAGTAATCCATTAAAGTATTGTTACCTGTTTAAGTGAAATGTATATTTCTTAATTTTGTTGTAAATGACTGAAAGTATTTATTTTTATTATGCAGCTTTTATAGATGCCAACAATTATTCTTCATAGCAACTACTTAAATATGATTTTAAAGAAAACATATCTCCATTCTGATGTCAGACTTGATCAGTTATCCGGACCACCTAATTTTATTTTGATAATTTTTCTAAAGCTATTTTTAAGCACTGCTGGCAACAAGACCCATATTGGTGGTTGTATAAAGTAACTTACATGGCAAAGAATGCATGTTTTGAAAACAGTTAAAAGATTTTTAGTGAGCAACACACTTCCCATGGTCTTTGATATTTACCATTTAACTGGTAACATCTAAATAGGTTTTTGATAGGATGCAGGCATATGAAATCATATTGGAAATGCCTCCTGGGGAATGATCTAGCCCTTCAGGTTAGTTCCTGTCTGCAGGTCTTCCTGCCTCATGTTTCAGTTGCGTTCCCTTTCATTAGGGGTCTGTGACAGTCACTGAATATTTGTGCATGTCTAAAGATAGGTTTCACGTGGATCAAGTCTGAGATGACTGAGCTGGGGGTAGTTGGCTGTGGACGTGTCCACTAGCCAACTACCGTCTAGTCAGCATGTTTATTGCTCTCCAGTTGATCCTATAAATTTAATCTGGCCAATATCTCTGTCCATGAAAATTCACATGGAGGAAATTTTCATTTATTTTTACTTCTAATTATTTATAGCCTCAGCATGACTCTACAAACCTTTGACTTGCACGGATGGGGCTGCATTGTGTGTGTGTGGCTAGGAACTGCAGTAAGGCATGAGTCTGAATGAGAGCAGGATACATTATAAATGTGTCTGTCTAGATTGTCTCCTTTTCTTCCTGAAATAACTTCACAGTCTTGAAAGTCCAGCAATCTTGCTTTATTTAGATGCTAAATGAAAACTTTAATACTGTTTAATATTATTTATAATTGCTCATGTTTTTTATTTAAAAACTTCAAAGATTGTACACATGGTTCAGACATGGTATAAATGGATTCTACAGAGGAATTCTCTCCTTTGTGTTTAAAGTTAACAAGGAAATCCTTTGTTATATTTCAGCGTTACCGATTCTCACCTGATAAGCACTGTTTGTAAAGCAAAATAAAGTATTATGTTACTTTGCTAATATTTTGGGAAATGTTCATGAAATCACCATAAGAATGTTAATGTGCTGATAGTTTTTTTTCTTTTTCTTTTTTCTTAAAGTTAAGCCACTTGTGTTATCACAACTATAATCATATACACAAAGCTCCTTTTTTATTGCTGTTTCAGTACCTTCTTATTGAGGAATTTAAAGTGCACTGAACCTGTAAATATACTTAATGTTCTGCATACTTTAATGCTTACTTGGCACTTCAAGACAGTTTTATATAAATGAAGACTGATTTATAGTGGAATAATTTCCAACAAACTATTTCCCTGCTGGTAAATCAGACTTGCGTGAGGCAATTGGACTTTTGTAATCATAGGAACTATAATAGAAGTATCTGTTTGCGGCCTATGCATTTAAACCATTTCAGCAATGAGATGTTCAATGTCCTAGTGTTTAAAAAGAACAGCAAAAGACAATAATGCCTTCTATTGTTCATGTAACATTCTTTATAACCATTTTCACTGTATGGATAGTGTATGCTAAGCTGTCAATATGCAGATTTGAAGAGCTTATGGTACCATCACATAAAGGAATTTGCAGGGAATTGTACCTGTGTCAGTCTTTATTTTTAGATTGCCCAGTAAATATTTTTCTTAATCTACCACCATCTTTGCATTTCTTGTAGTTTAATAAAATTCAGTTTGATTTAAAAAAAAAAAAAAAAAGCTTGATACGTGTTAAACATTCTTTGCTACCACATGTGGCAGTGTTTCTGGTATTAAGAACTGGGTTTGATTTTTATTGTTTCTCTTTGCATTTGAACAGTGATGAAGAATGTAACATTGCAGAAGTCTTGAATCCATTGGTGATTTAAATGTCCTGCATCTCAGTTGGAGGTATAAAAAGAGTGAAAGAGTACACTTTAGATCTTTTACGGCATTCTGTGTGCCAGCTCACATTATCCAATACTCTTTGGAATACTGCCAGATCGCGGGATTTGTTTTTAGGCATCACAAGAGACTTTAGGGTTATTCATAGCTGACAGCAATAGCATTTTTTTAAGTCCAATGCTAACATAACACACAATTTGCTATAGTAAAGAGAAGGAGTTGAGAGTTTGGGAAGTTTGACATAATTGCTGAATCGAAGGTGGTTGCAGCCCTGATCCAAATAATGAGGCTGTTTTGTATGGTGTGGCTGTCAGTGTGTAACAAGAGTGCATGCTACACTGCAGTTCTGGCTGATGTGCGGAGCTTAGGCCCTTGAGAACCTCAGCAACTCAGTTCTGGGAATCCCTCTGATCTTAATCCATCATCCAGTTGTCTCTAAAATGAAATACAGCTGCCTAAATAATTATACAAAGGAATATTCTTTCATCTAGTTCTGTATTGAAAATCCTTTAGTATCTTCATCTTCTGTGGTGTTCCCATTTACTTTTCTTTGACTTACTAGATCTTGAAGGATTAACCTGTTTTCAGGGAAAGAGAAATAAGGTGCATAGAAGTAGGCTAGAAGGAAGAGAGCACATAATCCAATTAACACGAAGAAGTTTACTTTCAAGAGGCGACCAGAGGCCAGTCAGATTATGTACTGACCTTTCTGAACTGGCAGGTTAAGAAGTGTTTTGGACCAAAACCCTAGGTACCAGGAGGTGGCACTGTTTTACTGCTCTGTGCCTTGGGCAGCTTGGAGTTCTGGACACTTTGGAGTCAACAGGTAAGTGATTGTACTGGATCGGTATTTAAACTGTTTTGTCAGGTTCTCTGCCCTTACCCCAAGTGTTTCCAGATATTTTTAATGAAACAAATACTTTGGTAGGAAAATTGGTGGAAGTGTGACATGGCAATATCATGCAGTATGTTTTCCTAAACATAGATCAAATCTCCCATTGTGTTACATTACTTTCTGCTACGTATTCCCAACCCCTTCTCATCCTGTAAGGACCCCAGAGAATAAATTTGTCTGATAGATGGCACTATCTTGAGGTTTTTCTGTACTTGCAAGTAGCTCATATATGACATTGCTTGATGGTTTCTAAATATTGGAAAGGTAGTTATCTCCTCTAGAGTCCCACTAGTATTTTTTCAGCATAAAAAGCTGTATTATCTCTTCTGTGTGGATAAGACTGTGCATTGTCTTTTTCTGGCATTGAGGTATGTAAAAAATGGAAGTAAACCTGCAGGTTTGATAAGTCATCCAGTTAAGACTTGCTTTTGCATTTCTATTGCTCTGATAAGAGTTAATTGTGCTTTACGTCTCGGTTCTCTTCAGGGTCGGCTATTTATATGCCTTTCTGTGAGAACGTTTCTCTAACACAAATAAGATTACATGTTCAGTGCAATGTGCTGTTCTGTGGTACGTGTACAATTTCATTAGGATGCCCGAAGTGGTCACTCCCTTGAGAGTTTCTTGGACATTAATATTTTTCTCTTTAACTTGATATAATAAAGTTGGCAGTGATGAAGCAAAGAATAATATGTTCTACCATGGTGTGATTCATAAAATTAACCTGACAGCAGTGTGGCTTGAAACACCACTTGCAAAGATTGCCTTAAACTTTTATTTTAAGGCAGTTGGCAGTTTCCTCTTTGTGCCCGTCTTTAATTGCTTCCAGTATAATTGCCACGTGAGTTGTCTGCAAATCTGACTGAGCTCTTTCAGCCAAAGCCATTTGCCTTTTTTGGCAATAAGGATAGGAGCATATATACTTGCTCTTGCTAAAACATTCTGGTAGGTTCTAGCATCTCCATGTTTAGGGCAGGGATTTGAAATCTGTCAGAGAGGTGTCTTCTGTCTAACTTACATCACATTTAGCTAAACTGAGCTAAATACATCATGGAAGACTTGCAAGAAGGTGCTTTGTAGAGAGCTAGATCTTGCTTAGCATGTTACATCTGCTCTGGCCCTGACTCGGGCTGCTTGTGTATCTCCTAGGCACTGCTCAGGCTGAGCCTGGGGAGAGGCTAGTACCTGAAGGCAAGAAGCCTGTGCTGTTTCCTCCACATGGCTTGTGAGGGAGTTTCTGAGCCTGGTGACTGAACCGCACTACTAAACACATTGAGTCACATCATTTGTGAGCTCAAGTGCGTGAGAACTTTGTGGAAAAACAGAAATTTCATTTGCTGCTGATGCTTGTTTGTGTTCCCTGTGTGTGATGCAACAGAAATGAGGATTTCCAGTTTTCTTTTAAACCCTTAAACTGTCCATCTACCTACCTCTTACCTTTGCAAAATCTGGTCATCAAAGAGCATTAAGGTGCAGAAGTTGAAGGTGACAAAACTTAGATTACACAAATTCCCTCCTCTTACTGCTTAATTTCAGTTTACATTGGATGGTAGAATAAATAAATCAAAAGGAAGCAAGAAGAGCAGTAATCACACATTTTTAATCCACAAATATGATAATACATCATATAGTTAAGGTGACCTGAACATTGCCCATATTTTAGCAATGTTATTACATACCAAGCTACAAGTACAAAAGTAAACAATGAATATACAGGATATGCAAGTATGAGAAATACTTGAAAACACTCTTTCCTTAAGGCTACTCAGATTTATAAATAAAGCAACAGATGTTCAGCTGGTGTGTCTAAAATACCAGAATCTGACTATTGATACTTGCAACACACAAAAAGAAAGTCACAGATACAGAATATCCCTCTCCTTTAGACACCTTGAATGTTGAATAATCTTTCTTTTTCTGGCTTTAAAAAAAACCTTAAATTTGTTTGCCACAAGTGAAACAAACACATAAAATCTGACGTGTGCACTGGGACAGGAGTGTTGGATACAATAAATACTGTTCAAAAGCATTAATTGACAAGTACCTGCTTGGAAAAAATGCAGCTAATGGTGCATGTAAATACGGCTCTGCGAATGGATGAACTTGCAACCCCAAATGTTGCTATTTATTACTGTTGGTGTTGCAAAGGAATTGTCCACTTTCATTGCTACTAAATATACTTTTTATGGTTAAAGGAAATACCTGGGGAAAACTTACATTGTTACGAACTGCTCTGCTAATGTCATTTTGGAACACAGTAAAAATGGCAGCATGTGAGTTCCCTGGGGACAGACAAAAATCCAGCTAGCACAACCCAAGTGTATACCTCATCTGGGTATGTGTATTCTCGACTGTGTAAAGGTGTGATAGTCAAAACTGTTGTTGCAAGAGATAAAATATAGTTATTCTGCAGTGAAGAAAGGCAGAATAATAAAATTTTGAGTAGTTTTCTCTACCACCATTGTATTTAAGAGTTTAAATGAGAAACATAAATTTTTCTTACCCTGAAGTAATGAGTAACACTGGACGTTTTCCTTAGAGAGGAATGGCTTTCAAATATATTTTCTTGCTTTGCCAATTTTCAAGCATCTCTGTATTTGCATCTCGGTATTATAATGTACATGATATGGAAGGTGTTACTTCCAGATAATGGGATTGTCTGCTATCTGTGTCAGCTAAAAGGAGATGGTAGATGATACTGAAGTGTCGGTAGGTAGAGGTGAGTCTGGAGGATAAGATGTAGAGGGCAAGGAGAGGAGAGATTTCCAAACATAGTTCTTTTACTTAGGGTCAGTCAGCACCTACCCAGCTGCAAGATTCTGCGGGTGACCCACTGGTGTGTTTGCTCTGTTCCTGTTTTCTCTTAATGCTAACAAAACTGTGCAGAAACCAGTATTTCTTTGCAAAATATTTTCAGTTTGAAGACAGCGTTATATTTTGTTTAAAAAATTAAAAAAAAACCAAACCACCGAAAACATTCTGAACAAAAAAATCATTGAAGAAGCTCACCAGACTTATCAAGACTGGGTTCTTTTAAGACCGCTGTGGATATACTACACTTGGATAGCACTGCAAGCATGGGGGATGGGGTACCTTTTTTATCATACCTCTGTTTTACTGTAGGCACAAATTAACATTGCAGACATGTTAAACTGAGAGTTTTATCTAGGCTGAATATTTTGAGGTTAGGAGATGTAAACGTCACTTTGTTGCTCCATTGGTGTCTTAGTCATGCTTCTCTTCAGAAGTGCAATTTCAAAATCTTCACAAAGAGTATTTGTTCTGTTAGGCAAAACAGTAAGAGCACAAACAGCAGCACAACCTTCACCACTAACTTGTCTGATTTTACTGAATACACAAACCCCTAGAGTGGGGAACCTAATGTACTACTTGATCTAGTTTTCTGGTTACCTTTGAGCTTGAAGCACTGAGCTGCACTTCTTTCTGTTATTACTCTAACGAAAATATTGCTTCGTAGAGCAGTTCTTTAAATTTTCACTTACTTCTACTCTGTATTATTTGTTATTCCCCTATTAGACATAAATACCATGTAAAATGAGAGATGCCTTCTCATATTGATTCCTGATACTTTTGAAAGGAATGAGCTTAATCCATTACAGCCCTACTTTCTGTCTAAGCTTTTTCACTTAGCGTGGAAATAATAAGAACATGTGCACCAAGGGCCTGGGGGTAAATTCCATGCGTTGCTCTTTTGTCTTCACCTGTCTATTTTTACATAGCCATGCGTTTGAATTTACTTTCTTTTCATGTTCAGCCTTGAACACAAAGCTGGTAAGATCATGGTGTATAGCAATCTGTTCCTGAACAATATATATCAGCAGCCTTGTTCATTCTGCTCCTTGGAAAAGACTGAATTATCTGAACAAAACATTAAAATTGATAGCTTTCTGATTTAAGTTTTCCACTTCATCATGAGCCTGGTGAGCACTTTCTGGCCCCTGCTGGAGACTGTAGTAAGAGACCGGTGGGAAGGAAGCTCGCTTGCTCACCATGGCTCATGAAGGGTGGCCAGTTCTAGACAAGTTTTTGGTTGGCTTCTTGTTTTTGAGCATAGTTTCAAAGGACCTTCTCATCAAGAAGTTTGTTGATGCCATCACAGATCTTTTTGAGGTATGGCCGACAATCCCCATCAAGACTGTACAGGGCGGTTAGAAATTCCACATCTGCAAAGTGATTGAAGACGTGATTGATGCGCCCGTGGGATCTCGGTGTCAGGTGTCGATCTACTAGTTCATGCACAAGGTCTTTACATTCATTCAGAAGTTCTGCAAGAACATTTCTGTCAAAAGTGTATTCTACCTCGTAGAAACTGACAATTGTCATGGCAGTTTGGTTCAGCTTCTTCCTGAACTTGTCTACGATTTCCAGCTCTTCTTGGTTGAACTGATTGTTTCGATAGAGGATCCCGATTTTTATTGCCACTTTAATCAGGTCTTTCATAATTTTATGGGCTTCCTTTTTGTTTCTTGTGTGTTCCTTTGTTACTTTGTACAGCTCATCAAAGATTTCACTGCTTGTGTCATCGATTAGCATGTTAGCCATGGTTTTGGTTGCCATTTTACTTAGGATCTTCTTCTGGGCTTGCAGTGCAAGATTCTTAGAACTGAAGCAATCAGGACCTGTTTTGGGATAGCAGAGAAGAGGGAAAATATTAATTTTATTTGGTGAATAATTTTCCCAATTAGTTAAGAAAAGTAGCACCCATGTGCTTAACTGAGACATTACACATATCACTGATCATTACATATAGCCATGACTGCAGTAATGGGAACACTTCCAACACTGTGTTTCCAGGTATCCTTGGGGTCTCAGACATCCATTTTTCAGGTCTTGCTGTCACTGAGGTTTTTTGCTTACAAATTGAAACCAGAATATTCTGGCAGGGGATATCTACGCTGGTTCTTTACTTGTATTTTAATTTTGAAGTTCAATATTAAAGCTTTCTTGGCGGAGATACCCGTTGAGATAGCGTAGTCGAAAGAATACATGAGCTATCAGAGACAAGCAAAATGAGATTCGGACAATACATGAACCTGAAAGAGTTATGCTTTTGGTCCTTAGGAGGCACTGTTGTTCCACTGTTAGACTAAGCATCTCAGCTAAGGGCTAATAAAGCAGATTCATAAGTGTGGATTTATTTTGCTTTAATCTCTACTAACGATACCTTTCCCATTTGTTAGAAATTTGCAAAATTATAGAACGTGATTTTTGTAAAATGTTGGTGCTTCAGTGCATGTGGTTCCTGCCAGATGAAAATACCTGAGCTATTTGCTCTACATTTATCAAAGAAATATCTTAGATTTTTTTATCTTTTACCCATATGTGCAAGTTTCACTCAGCATAGCACCTGAGCATGTGGCTACTCCTGCTGGACTTCATCCAGTGAGCTTCTATAACTATTGGTAGAGATTAATTTGACTTTCTTCTGTTTTTCACATTAATGTTGGTTTTTAACTGACCCTATATGGACAAAGTAAAGGAAATGGAAAGATTTCATATGAAATAATCATGCAGTTTAATACTAGGGTAGTGAAGTCTCTGTTGCATCAAAGGGCATTTTATCCTTGTAGCCAAAGGGTGAGGAGTGTGTGTATACTTGGGCTTACACCAGCGAGGTGAGTGCTGAGCGCCGCCAGAGTGGCCTCTTTGGTACAAGACACCTTCCTCGCCTTCCCTTCACATCTCCTCTCAGCATTTGCTCACGCAAAGGAGATGCCTGTCTTTCCCTGCCAGCTGGGGACCTGTCTCTGCTTGCAGGGAGTCCAGAGCCTTCGCTGGTGCAAGGGGGATGGAGGTAACCGTGTCCTTCACCAGCTGCTGGGAAATCAAACCACTAAGAGATTAAAAATAACAGTAAAAACCAAAGCTTCCAGTGCTGATTTGATTTTGAAGCCTGAGTGGGTCTTAGGCTGGTTGGGTGAGCTCTGGAGGCCTTTTCCAGCCTTCAGCACATCAATGCTGTCACCCCGCTGCGCAGCCGTCATCTGTCAGAGTCTGCGGTGCAGTCTGATCCATGGCCTCGCTTGTGCTGCCATGGGTTCACCGCAGCCTCTCCCTCCTCCCCATGCTCCCTACATCCTCGTGTGGAAAAAGGGGTGCTGGGTGCCCGTGCTCGCTTTGAATAAGTAACACTGAACTTAAACAGTCTTCTGTTTAAATCCTGTTTTTCAAGTTAGCTAGAATATTAAACTTGTCATCTTTCTTTGTGTGCTACAGCTGTACTACTGAGCAATATGAAAGAGTAACATTTAATTTCAACTGAACCACCACCTGGAAAAAATAATTCAATGTGCTTAAAAGAATTGCATGTCATTTGGAGAGAAAATTGTGGGGCTGAGCCGCTGACTGGAGGAAATAGAAAAACTGTGATTTAATCTAGAAATTATAAAACCAGGATGAAAGCATTCTTTCACTTAGCGGTACATGGGTATATAAATAGTATTCATGATGAGTAATTCTGTGCATTTGACACAATAAAATGAAAGATTAATATTACTGTCTGTTTTTGTAGTAAGTGTTTGCTATTAATCAAGTGGATATAGTTCTTCAGTATCTGTTTTGATCAAAAACTGAAAATAATTGCAGATTTTTAGGATATTAATTTTACTAATGTTCATGACACTGCAGCCTCTGTGTCATTTTCACCAGGTGAGAACCTAGTTGGCTCCCGCTGTGCTCAGCTCCACTGCAGGGAGAGCTTTGCAGAGCTGTTCCAATTCTGCAGCTCGAAGCAAAGCTGGCAGTTGTGGCGCACGGAAAGAGGTGGCTAGTAAAGTACTGTATCTCCCATTGCACGTCCCATGTCTTTGGTACGCCAGTGCATCTGTGGGCCAGCCAGGACCAGCACAGCCATCAGCACACTCTCAAACAAACAAGGATGCAGCTGCCCTCCTATCTATATGATTTTTGAGAGACAAAATTTGATGCTAAATCAGCATGTAAAAGCTTCCAATAAGCTTATCAGAAGTGAGGTTTGTCTGGCACAAAAAAAAGTGGTTCAGAGGTATGTTCCTGTATTCAAAGTCCTGGCTCTCATCCACAAAACTGAACAGAGTGTGATCGTCAAAGATGGATTTCTTCCCCTGTGACACTCTTGGGTTTGGTACCTCAAATGACGGTAACGCAGCTCCTAGCGAAAGGTACAAGCTATGCAAAGGGCAGCGCAGTCAGAGAGCATCCGGCTCAGTTTAACTGAATGTTAAGGCTGGAGCATTTTTCCATGGCAAGTTCCAAGTGTGGGATCTGCTGTTTAACAGCGTAAGACTTGAGCTCCTTCTCATCTTTCTAAGAGTAAAATAAAATAAAGAAATCTGTCATTACATGGGAGCTACTCAACTTTTCTCTAGAAGCTGTATTCCCCATTCCTCTATAATTTCCTTTACCAGGCCCTAATGCTATATCCTCCCCCTCCTCTTGTACATCTTGCCCTCCTCTGCTCAAACCAGGACCCCAGTTTCACACCTCCTATGCCTTCTGTGGCCCTCTTCACCATTTTGTGCTCCTGTCTCTCCAGCCTGTCTCACCATGGCATCTCTAATTTAGTGCCTAAGCCATGCCAGCCATGAGTGCTCAGAGCCCTCAGAAACGAGGCAGATCCAAATACTCTGTGCATACTCCCTCCATGATTTGTGCTGCTCTGTGTATTGTAAAATCTGTAATAGCTGGTAATTAGTTTCACCACCGTGACTGCCATGCGCTTTCTCCCGGTCAACTGTACCAAGCAGACAAGGTTGTGGTGGGTAAGGGTAGTATTTGGTGGGGACACAGGACGAGCTTGTGCATCTGTGGCATACTGTGGTGCTATATGTTAAATACAGAAGCTGCAGCCTGCTGCCATGGTTCCTCCACCATGTTGGGAAACCACTGAGAAGCTCAGGGAGGAGGATGGCTGGTGCACCCCAGCTGCACTATCAAGCTGCCAACCTGGACGCCGGGATCGGTGCTCTGCAGAGCCTCAGCCCTTGGCCTCCAGCTGCCCAAGCGCCTGCCGGTGGGGCCAGGCAACGTGCATGTGATGAGGAGGAGGTAGACAACAGTCATCAGCCCATGTGTGCAGCCTAGACAATGGCGTGGGGGCTGTTTGCAAAAGGCTGTGCTCAGCTTTGCTTAAATTCAGGGTGTGCAGTTTTACAGCAGCATATCCTGGGAGGAGTGAGAGAGACTGGATTGATTATTTGGATTCCTGGCTCCAAAATCACGTAGTGCTCAGACAGCAAGGTGATGCCTTGCCTTTCAAAGATCCCAAGTTGTTAGCCACATGATTAAATTCAGGCTTTCATGGGAACTGCAGGTTTACTCTGGCAGTGTTTTCTTACCGCAGCACATTGCTTGTTACGCAAAATACATCGTCGCTTCCCACGTACAGCAATTCTATTTTCTGCTTTCTTTCATACAGCAAAACAAATCAGCAACATTATAGATGCTATTAGCTTTCAGGAACATTACACCAAAGCTAAAAATGAAAAACCAACCTCTGAGCATACTGCTTTGCTGGGTAATGATTAGCTTCCATTATAGAAAGTCTGACATCTTAGTTTTTACGAAAGTTAAACACCAGTTCTGACTTCAGATCTGCTCTCTCCCTCCCTGTCATCTAGAGACTTGTGTATGAAAAAAACCTCTTGCGATGGGCTCGATCCCACAGCAATCTTCCATCCTTCAAAAAAGTGCAACTCCTCAGACCAGTATTTCCAGAGCTGTGATACCCGAGAGGGGAATGGCGCACGCCCAGCTGCAGGCAGGACGAAGGGGAAAGGTTCCCGGTGCCTGGGCAGTCCTGTGGTCAGGATGCTACACCACTCCCCACCAGTGGCAGCCCAGCTTCTGGCACGCAGTGCTGAACATGACAAAGATGTCTCGCATCCACTAGACTTAATAACAGGATTGCTTAATAACAGAGTTGCTTAATAATAGAAGTGTGGAAAAAGTTTGGTGACTCTAGAGGGTGGATGTAAGAGTTTTAAAGAGTTTTTGAGACTAAAATGCAAGAACATCTGTAATATTCTTAAAATATTTTGATTCCAGATGGCTGCACCAAGTACAAAATGGTTAGAACTAAATGCTCAGCAATACTATTTTCATGTAAATATCCACTCAGCCACTCTGTACAAAACACATGGCAGAACCAGTGAACAAGAACATGCTCCCACTATGCCCAGGAGAGAGCATGGTTGACGTTTTCTGAAAGCAATTATGCAGACATGGAAACCCCCCCCCCCCCCCCCAAGCACTTGAATCCCTTTCCCTACCAGTTAGCTACTTCTTAGTCTAAAGCCTTAATACAGTTTTGCAGCCAGGATATTTTCTCCCCTGGCAAATGGCTGAAAGACATGTTGAAGTGAGCTATGGAGGGAGTGCTGCTTCACAGGTAAAAATGGAGAGAGTAGGAGTTAATCTTAAAAGTTTCTGTGGAGTTTGTCCAATGCATTTTTAATTGTAGCAGGCTTCCTTGGAGAGAAGGGATAAAAAGCAATTTCTTTGGTTTTGTTGCACCTGTGGAGTTACAGCTGATGCTGGGAGTTGTTACTGTAGTACCTGCTGCAGCTTGTACTAAGTAATCAATTACCTCAACCATTGACTTCACCTGGTCTCAAGTGAGTCACGCTTGGAGCTGGGTGCCTTATCTCCCACTTACACTGTGAGTATAACCCCACCTCCCAGCAGTTGGTGGTGGGCTGTGTTTTCAAGCCACTGCCAAGCAGCTTATGTGTGGAGTGGGCTCCTGCAGCATGGCAGGAATGGGAGGTGATAGGAATCAGAAAAGGTCCCTGCATCTGTGCTCCAGCTGCACTGTAAGTAAGAAAAGGGCTGAATCTTAACTGAACAAGAAGGAAATGCATAGGAAAGTAAAGATGATGAAGAAGCTGAAATATTTTTAATACTCCTGAATCCTCAATTTTCAAATGCAGTGCAGCCTCTGCAGCAAAAGACAGGCTTTAAGGAGTCAGCAATGCTGCTGGAAATGTGGGCATCCCTCCAGCTGCTAGTAGTTGCTCAGGCTTGTGGGAGATGGGCTAAGCCAAGGGACAGGCACACTCTCAGTCTGCTACAGTATGAGATAGCTGGGTTGTGAAAATCGTTGTAGGAATGTGCTGTTTTAATGATTTGTGTGACCTAATTTGAGTGCATCTGTGCATTTTAACCTAGTGACATACCTGCCTGGAGAGTCTGGGAATGCCAACGAGAAGGAATGAGGCAGCTGTATCATAAAGCTCTTGCAGAGAGTTGAGCAGTGGATATCTGAATGGTTAATCCAGTGTTGCTGCTGGTGTTGATAATTTACTGGGCTGGCAGCTTGTTTCATTATAACCTGGAGTTATGTAATGTCTCTTTTTCTTGACATAAATAGTTAAGAAAGCATAAATAACTCTTGAGGAAAATAAAAGCAGGGAGTTTTATTAAGCTGTTATGTAAAGCTCTAAGGACAAGAAAAAGCTAGTGCAGATTTGGAAAGGTCAATGTAGGAAAACAAACAATAAAAAAACCTAGTTGCTTAATTTCCAGCATTCAGACAAAATGTTTAGAGGTAATGAGCTGCAAACTTGTGTGCTTTATTTATCCTTTAAGTATCACTTATGTACTATAGGATCGATTAGGAAAGTGAACCGTAGAACTCAGGTTTTCAAAATAGCTCTATAAGCAGACAGGAAAAAAAGTGCACTAAAAGCACTTCTCCCATAGTATTTTAGTACTGAGCAGCCAGGGAGCTAGCTGTAAGTGTGTGTATTACTCTTGGACAGCTACAGGATCACTGCAGAAGAAACATTCAGTGTTTCCAGTAACTTTAAGCCAAGAAATCCAATAGACCAGATGGAATATATCAGCTTTCAGGGAGGGCCAATTTAAACATGTGTAAGCACCAGGGGCCCAGCGCTCAAACTTTTAACACTTCTCAATTGTTCCTATGAACATAAAAGGGTTGCTCACTTCTGTAGTGGAACAGGAGATTACAGACTGATAATTATATGATCCTGGGAGAACGTACTAGTATCCAAATGTCTGAAGGCAAAACTTGGACATGCTGGAAATGGCAGCAACAGCCCGTTACAGAGGGAACATGACTGAATGGAAAAAAGAAAAAGACCATTTTTCCTTTCGGTGCTTTATTCTAACAGCAATCGTGCTGCAAGAAAGCACCGTCTGGGAATCTAGCAACTGGAGATTCCTAATGATAGTCTTATTTCAGCAGCTGGCCTGTATTTGGCATCTACTTTACTAATAATATATTGATGCTACATCCTGGAGCGTGCCTTTCAATACCTGGCAGAGGTGGTGGTAGGCTGGGGAGCCCCTTCCGTAAAGAGAAGAGGAGCAATGTGGAATGAGTGGTTAAACTGTTGTCCTTGTCTCAGTAATGCCTCCAGAGATGATATCCAGGGGGAGAGGAGCTCAGCTGCAGTTTCCATCAGCTCTGTTGGAGTTGCCAAGAAAGGGGCTGGCTAAGATTTTTTCCTGCTACCCCCAGTAGCTGGCTGGGAATTGCACTACACCACTGTATTCTTTCTCCTGTGTCTAAAGCAGTAGCTGGGAAGCGGTGTCTGGATAACAGCACTGTCCTGTGGCTGAAAGCGGCCCATGGTGTGGAAACCTTCACAAGAGCTCTTGATTATATGGCACAGCTGACACGGTGCTGTGATTTTGGACGGCTGCTATTTGACGTTACAAATGAGACATTACTCTCAGTCATATCCTGAAAATGTGCATCCAGCTTGTGAGAGGAAACCCCTCCCTGACAAAAAGGCTCAGTGAGGATCATCTCCATGCATTGTGTCCCTGTGCCACAAACCAAACAGCGGTACCAGGCAGCAACAGCTTTCCTAATGACCCAACCCTGGCGTCTAGCTTGCCAAGTATGAGCTTGGCACACGCAAGCAGCAAAGTCACCTCTCTGGAAGTGGCTACTAAAGCTCTTAACTTTTTTAATCTGACAACATAGATGAGAACCAAAATCTAAACCAAGCTGCAGCACAGGGAATGGTATCTTTGAAGACTGACTTTCAAGTATTCAGTTTAAACTTTGCACCTCCCATTTTGCAGTACGCAGGGAAGCTCTGCCAAGGCAGCAAACACTTCTGGTTAACATTTGGCAATTGGTGGCAAGTGTAAACAATGCTGAGCTTGCTTACACAGCACCCCGAGGTACACACACGGAGTACGAACAAGGCTTTGCTCTTATCTGAAAGTGCTCAGGTGTTACAGAAATGAGTAAGTCTGTCTGCCAGGAGTGACAGTAAAATACTGTGGTGTTTGGGTTTTTTAAGCTTTACTGTACACCTAAAAGAGGTTTTGATAAACTGGCCATTGTATTTTATAAACAGGTTTAAAGTCTTTCAATGTCAGCTCATTTTGTTGATAGCAAGTGCAAAATACGTTGAAAGCACTGAACATCCCTACCTCAGAAAATGCTGTTTTAACTCCGCCTGATGCCGCAAGACAAAATGCTTGCGTGCTGACAGCAAAGGTTTGACAAGGGAAGTGTTTGCAATAGATTGACCCATAATAGACCAAGGCATTGCCCAGGCTGATCTTTAGGGAATGGGAATGCAGGAGGATTGGTTACCACCTGTTGCAATGACCTATCGATCCTGTTCCTGTGTTTTGAGACAGATATTTATGATTATATTAGTGGGGTTTTCTTTAAATGCTAGCTTTGGTCAAAAAAAGTCTTTTAGAGTGGAGAGGCATGCTGACATATCCAAAATACTACAGCAGCATCTTAGGTAAGCGTGGATAGCTCACAAAACCCAGCACATAGCGCTCTGGTGACAATAGGGGACATCTTGAATTAGGAATTTTTGGCCTTCAAACTGCTAGTAATTTTTTTTTTCTATATGCTATATAGCAAATCCTGGACGGTAACTGTTGAAGAGTTTAACTTT
This sequence comes from Pandion haliaetus, assembly GCA_013401275.1. Taxonomy (NCBI): domain Eukaryota; kingdom Metazoa; phylum Chordata; class Aves; order Accipitriformes; family Pandionidae; genus Pandion; species Pandion haliaetus. The sequence continues at coordinate 60,857 of VYZV01008286.1, read as the reverse complement.
AGTCTCTGAAACGTTTTGTGTTTAGTCTCCTTTGTCTTCTCCATAATTACCACATTTCTTACACCTTCCTTTTAAAGACATTGCGTATAAAAATAAGGTATCATGGTGACTGTGGAGCAAAACCATCTAATTAGATGAATAATTATTATCGCTATAGGAAAATTATGCTGCTTTTAATGTCTGGCCATGTAATTTTCCCAACAGGACAGTAATGAGTTCTTTGATATGTGCTAAGGAACTGTTTATTGCTTAGATGGGACTGAGTCTCTGGGGGAGCATCAGGCATATAATGAATGATAAACCAATTATCTTGTTAAGGAAGAAAGCCTCATAGGCTTCTTTAAAAGGACTCAACCATCACATTCTTCCACATAAAAGTAATAATTATCTAGAAAAGAAAGGACTTTCTTGCCGAAGTATTATTTGCTACTGAGACTCTTATAAGCCATGAGAAACCTCTAAAGATTTTGCAGCTATCCTGGTTTTATCCAGATGGAATTATTGTAGCAACTTCTCTTCATAGATGATCTGTAGAAGTTGCTTGCAGTGTTACTTTAGGATCAATTTCCAAACTGGTAGATTCTGTTTTGAGCAAAAACTTGAAGAGGAAAAAAAATATTGCAAGTACTGAATAATAGAAAATCCAGCCTGTGTTATCTAAGCATGGGGGATATAGCTATGCATCCTGGATGCCAGCAGCTAGAATCGCCTCACTTAGAGCTTTCTGTTTTCAGTACATACAATCTTTCTTGCTCCAGGAATGTAGTAACAACTCAGTCTCTTCCCTTGACTCTTTGAAACAAATCCCCCGCCGCCACCACCTCAGACCACACACCCAGAGAAAACAGATCCAGGACAGAGAGCATACAACTATATGGCAGGTCCTTTCCACCTGTTGTATCTGTGCTTTAGTATTCACTTGCAGCAACCCAGAAGCAAATCTCTTGTTTCAACCTCTGGCTGTGTTTTCCTGGTGTATATGGGGGATTTGGTGCCCGGAAAACAAAAAGCAGCTATGCCCTTTTTCTGCTGTTTGAATGTTTGAGCACTGTGACACTCACAACAGACCTTGGGGCATCGGAGTCCAGTTTCATCAATGACTTGGATTCTTGATCAGGATGCATAAGCTCTTCTGTGTATTCTTTCATGCCTTCCTCTGGTAAGGTGAGGGAAGGAAGAGGGCTATGGAGGCATTTGTGCTTTTGTGGGCTTGGTGCTTGGCAATTACCACAGTCATCACTCCTGGTTAACAGGAGGTGCAGGTTTCCCTGTGCTTCTGTAGCTCAGATGCTTTCTGTTCCTTCCACAGAAGTCTCTTTAGCATGCAGGAGCCAGTCTTTCCCAGTAGGTACATAATAATATGCTGCTCGTGAAGCAAGGCCTGGCAATATCAGCCCTAAAACATTAAACAAGGCCTCTGTGCAATATGTGTGCTTTAAACAGATAAAGTGCAGCTAAGAAACAGGCTGTTGGGGGTACTGGTTCATCGATTTCTTCTTCCCCTCCCACCCCTCTGCTCCATTTCTCATCTCCTCAGGAAGAAAATTCGGAGGGTTTATTTTTATGCCTTGAAGTTGCTTGTTGTTGCAGTACACTGCCCTTTCTCCAGAGATATAATGTCCTTGTCTTTTACATAGAGTAATGCTATTTTTGGCTCTAATATATTAAGAATGGCATGAAAAATAACCATGTCTGTGCTCTAGGGATATACTAAATTCCATGAGAAAGCAAGCAATCAGGACCCCAAGGATAGCTGGTCCAAAGATGCTGTGAAACTCCAAGATGCCATTTCTCTGTAGCTTAATGTGAGGCTGAAAGAAAATTTGGGGAAAAGTATTTCTGCTAAACCAGGTCAAGGTGAAAAAACTTTAAAAAACCCACAACAGGCTGCAGCTGCAGAAGGTGTCAAGCTGCTGCTGACCAAGTGGGCTCCCTGGCTGTGTGAGGCTGAGCTCTGCCACATCCAGGGGGAGAGGACGTGGGTCGGCAGCTCCAGCACCGCATCCCTGCAGAACTACACCAGTAACTCTACAGAGCATACGGTTCTCTTCACCATCCTCCAGCACGCTGTTCAGGTTCCCCCAAAATAGCCCACAGAGGGGGACTGATTGGAAGCAAAATTGCAATTGCGTGCTTTTTGTCTGTTTTTTTAAAAACAAACCCCCCCCCGCCAATACTGCTTAGGGTACTCAAAGCATTTCAAGCAAAGAAGGCTAACGACAGTGCAAGGGCAGGATGGGTAGGGGTAACACTGAACAGTGTGTGTGTGCAAATGAGAAGAGGCCAAGGGAAGTGTGTGTGGGGGGGGAGTGGAGGGGAAAGGCAGGCTGTTTAAGCTTGGAATTTATTTAAGTTAATGGCATCTGTGTATCTGGCAAATGAGGTAGATTTGTTTTTTAATGAACACCATGTGTTATTGTTTTACTACCTTGGTATTTGGTTGCTTGACCACTAGGTTTTGAATTACGAAGGTGATGGATAGAAGGGGAATAAAATAATGGCAGAGATCAGGTGCATCTGGAAAAACATACTGTGCGTCCCTAAACAGAACACCAGAGGAGCTGTTCATTTTCCCAATTAACTCCAGCCATGCTTCCAAGCTCTGTTTAAACCAAAGAAGAAAGTCAAATGAGGGGAAGATGACGAGGACAATAGTGGCAAGAAGTGTCTGACAGCAGGTAGCTTTCCCAAGTCAGGAGCAGACACTCAAGAGTGATCACAACATATTTAAAACTATTAAGAAAAGAAAATTCAATTAACCTTATGCATAGACTATTTATTGTCTGATTTTTTTTTTCTTTGCTTATGTGCTTTGGGGGAGTCAATTAATTAAAAGACATATTTTGAAGATGCTGGTTAGTGCTTACAAATCAGCTACTAGTCACAGGGCTGTGGTAGATGAGGCCTTACAGGTTATAACACCTTTGGACCTGCTGTTTGGCAGTCAACAGATAGGCACAGCTATGGCTATAATACACAGTTGCAGTACACATGGTCCTGGAACAGTAGGACCATGACCTGACTGTCACTAAAGAAAAGAAAGGGCGTCAAACCTGCTGCAACATGAGGGCTCGATAGGGGCATAAGGGAGTTTAAAGTGTGGCTTATCCTGTGACTGATTAGTGTTCTTAACCAACCAACCAACCAAAACAACCCCCCAAACCCAACAAAATAAAAAACAAACAAAAAACCCCACTAAAAAAACCCAAACAAAACTCTTGATAGAACAGACTCTGCAGGTGTGAAGTCAATTACTAAAGAACTATTCTTATGAACTCTCACCCCGAGACATGCCTAGTTACAGTATTTTGTGTGTACATTACGTACAAGGTATGAGTGCTACCTATGTCCCTGTACTCGTAACAGTTTTCATTCCCTCCACAAATACAAAGGCCTAGATTTGTAAAGACACCTAATGTATCACTAAGTGCAGTCCAAAATTCTAATTCCTAGTCTGAGAATATTTGGGAGGGAAAAAAGGACTACAGAAAATCTGGAAGCATTACTGTAACTTGTGAAGTCTTGGGGTAAAGAAAATTGTCCCAATTAATTCACCACTCGCCATACTAGTGACCTTCCTTCTGCCTACTGGCTGCAGAGCATCCCTTGCTCTCTTTGCCCCATGTCCTTCTGCCCCAGCGTGCAGTGCCTCGGCGCGTAGCCACACGCTTTCTGCTCTGTGCTGCGCTGCAGGGCAGGATGACTATCAGCTTTTCCGACCCAGGTTTTAAACTATCACACTTTGCTTACCATAATAGGTCACAGGATACAGGTCCGTGCTCTGCCCGCACAAACGTGGCAGTGAGAATTTCATTGCCGTTTGAAGCAGACGGTTTTGTTTCACCCAGCTCCAATTGGCTGATGCCTTGTGCTGCAGCTTTACAACACTGCAGCAGTACCAGATGGGAATGTTGGTTGTGCAAGTCCATAAAAGACCTTAGGGCATCCTCCCTTTCTGAGTAAAAGCTGCTGATAATATCAGTGTTTGAATGGGGCCTGCTCTGGTTTCTTTTAACTCATTTGAAGTAACTTTTTTTTCCCCACTAAAAGTGTAAAGATTTCTTTAGAGACTTCTAACAGACAGTCCCACTATGGCCTTGCTGGAAAAAAACCCTGTTTGCTGTTTGATTGTAACAATCAGAATTTATATTGTGGACTCCATCTTCGATGAGTTCAATGGTATACTTATAAATGAACCAATGGTGTTACAAGATTAAAATAATAATAATAATTTTTTTAAAGTGCCATCTGCTTATACTGGCTGACAATCAAATGAGTAAAATCCTTTTCCTTGTAGTTTAGGGTTTTCTTCCCTTCTTCAACAGAGAACAGATTAAGCACGTGCTATACTGAAATAGCTGCCCATGCACAAACACTGGTGCTCTGCATACCTTTACAAGAAAAATCTAAACTGAACATGTCGATAGTGTTGATCCAGGGTGAAATCAGTGTCTTGTTTTCAGTTTGAAAGTGCTAGAAAATTATTTCTTAACAACAGCAAAGCTGAAACTGAAAAGGCAAGAGAGATGAATATTTAGAGTCTGCTTATGCTTGTTTACTCTTGTCCCCCAAAGAGGATAACAAAACTAGAAGAGTCTCCATTTCATTTACTTCTTGTTTTAAACAATGCTTTACTGTTTGCCTGGTTATTAAAAAAAAAAAGATTTTTACAGTTGCAGAATATTAGGCTGTGTGGAATCCTTGACTTTGGGT
>VYZV01008286.1:44111-56123 GCA_013401275.1 Pandion haliaetus | reverse complement strand
TTTTTTCCCTCCCCCCCCCCCCCCCCCCCCCCGAGAAGGATTAGCTGCTGGGGAGATGGCCAACCCAGATTCTAAATGGAAAACTCTTGGCCAAAGGAAAAATTAATGCTGGTCAATGCAGCTGGGATTCATCATGCTCTCCATCTCTTAGAAGTTTTTGTGCTTCTGATGGGGGATTTATTGGTAGGAAGAAAGCAGATGTTGCCTCATGCCTCAGATGTGATCTATAACCCTGTTTTCCTTTAAGATGAAGCCTGATTTGGACTTTAATATATCCTTTGGGTGATCTGCTCTGCAATGCTCATCTGCAGTGTTAGGTCAAGCATCTGATCAAGATGCACAAAACACTAAGAATGGAATATGTGATGGCTTCCACCACTGTAGAAAAAAATCCTGAGGTTATACTGGAAAAAAGGGAGGAGAAACTAGACTACAAATGATGGTTTCCTTGTTACAGGTTTAAAATAAAGTGCTAAGCATGGTGTCAGTACTTTCACAGCAATGTAACTGACCCAAGAGGCATAAATAATACCTTACAGTCAAAGCTCCTGTAGAGGATAAATGCTAATGAAGATAATCTGGTTTTGTACTTTTATGTTGTTCACTGTGAGCGTACATATTGCAAAACATATCACGGTGGGAGGAATATCCTGATAACAGGGATGCTTTACTCTGTCATCAGGGAGTCTCTAATAACAGTTTAACAGCAGTAGCTGTAAACACCCATGGTGTAGAAGTTCACTCTAAGTGCAACTCTATTTCAGGAAAGTAGAAATGGAGAAGATGCTGGAAAAGTACTGAAATGGTCAAGACAGTTCTTAGGAGGTCTGTTTCATTATTCTGAGGCATGTGAGTAACAGCAATGTGTTGTGGGTGGTTTTTTTAATACATATATATGTATATATTCTCATTATATGATATTGCAGCTATATGGACTCAGGATTGAATTTGCAGAGGAAAAATCAAAAAAACACTGCCTTCATGTTACCTGAAGAAAATCCTGAAAGGATAAGCCTCAGCAATAAACACAGATAAGCAGAATGTGCCATCCCCCATGAGGTTTCAATTCTGTGAAATCTCTGAGTACAATATGTACTGAGTTTATTTGTGCTGATACCTACACATGTACTGAAAGCATCCAGCTGAATATCTAGGATAATGCAGAAATGTTATCTCTGAATACAGTAGTAACAACAGTCTGTAGAGAGAGACTCCACATGAACTGAATCAGGCCCACCCTGATATTAAGAGAAAGAAATGTAGCACAGCCCACATGCTGTTATCATCTCACTGTTTCAGACGCCAGCAAAACTGCTGCCTTTACATCTGGTTAATGGTAATAGAGTAATAGAAAATTCCACAGTTCTGCTAAAAAATTGTGCTTAGGAACAAAGACTCATTCCACCAAAACAACTGCTACTTCTGAAGGTAATTTGGTCAATTTTGCAGTTTCTTCATCTTAAACATGAATTTTTAATGTCTGTGGTAACACGCAGAAGAAACAGAACCACCGGCATGCTACTCTTCCTTCCAGAGCCATTCTAAGCATAGGCAGCTTCTCAAGGCTGATCAAGAAAGTTTCCAAAGGTGAGTTTAGACCCATCTTCTCTCTCCTGGATTTGACATGGTATTCAAAGAGTGAACACCCTGTGGTACTTCCTCAGATAGTCTAGCAGTTGCCTGAGGGGAAATAATGCTTAGTTTCCTCTTACTGCTTTTTATGACTCAGTTAAGTCTTTCTTTCCTACAGACCTAATCTTGCATTTCTTAGTCCTGCGCTAAGGCTCTCCTGGGTGCGGTGCTCTTTCTGCCTGAAGAAGAGTGGCAAAACCTACTTCTTGCTCAGCTCTTACCACTCCTGTAGGAACAAACTGGATTCTGTCCAATTTCATGTTTCCCGTTCAACTTTTTCTACAATGAAGAAAAACGTTAATTCCTTTCTTGGAGAGGGACTTGAACAGTTCTGGTCTGTACTGCTGCTGTGTACAGGCCACGCAATCCATCCGAGGGGACTTTGTCAGGTAGGGATGGGCCAGACCACCTGGACCCCAATTCTGATAACTGGCCCAATTCCCTTTAGCGGGAGGGTCTAACAAGCCCTATCGTATGCTTGTCTAGAGGAAATAAGACTACTGTGTTCATGCGTTTTGTAGGGTTCAGCTTTTCCTGAAACAGCAGCTATCTGTAGTTCCTGCTCTGTGCTCCTGCAGCTGCCGTAGCATAACCCAGGGACATTCACATCTAATTACATAAACAATGAGCAGAAAGCAATCACTGCTGCAGAGAGCCTTCAATCAAATGATCAAACCTTTGCATGCTTTTAATTGGAGACTAGAGCCTTAAAAAGGAATGACTGTATACTTGTCGTTCATTACTGTTATTTCATATATCAAAATAATCTCAAGAGTTTCCTATGGGGTTTGCACTACAAAGCCTAGAGAAGGCTGATCCAGTGTTTGTGTTCAGAATATAAGTATTGCTATATTGCTCATAGGGAATAAACCGTTTGCAGGAATGTTTAAATAAATTCTATCATCAGGTTGAATGATACTCTAAAATAAATCATTTAACTTTTACTAACAGTCATTATTAATTTGAGGAAACTTCCCAGGATGATGTAAGCCAAAAGACAGAAAGTTTGCAGTCCTCCCTGTAGAGACACAGCACATTACATACTCAACATGAAAGGTCTGGAAGAGGCGCCCTTTTGTTTGTTCTTGTTTCATTTGAATTAATGTTAATTTGAGCTGCTAGTGTTATGCTATTAAGCCCTACACTACAATATATTTGACGCTTCCCTTGGCAAATAACTGAGCAGAAATGTAACTCAGATGACCTCACCTTAGTGGAGTTGTTTTTCCTGCCAAACTCAAGAGTTGGCATGCTTTTTTCTTTTTTTTTTTTTTTTTTTTTTTTTCTTTTTTCCTTTTTCCCACCCAAGCCTATTTGAATGCTTTCTTTTGCAGCAATCTGCTCTCTTCCTCTGGGCCTGAGGGTGTTGCTGAGGACCCCTTGGCATAGCGCTAACTCTTCAGGCCTGCCTTTGCCTTTGGGGTGAACGTCCTCACCTGCATTTCTGCAGCTCCTGGCAGCATTGGGCCCTCCCTAGCTACAGGTCTCAAGGTTTGTTTTAGGAGCGATGCTACCGGCATCTCCCCATCAGTCAGCTATCTGTCCTTTCTCTAAGCCTAAAGATGATTTACCACTCACTGCTTTTCAATATTCTCTCCCCAAATAATATATACTCTCATGCTTACAGAGAAAACACATGCAGAATCTTTACCCTTCCAGCATGCTTAGCAACCATCCCCCCAGTGCAAAATACACTTATGATAAAATCGCATTTTCTTACAGCAAATGGGTACCCCAGTGAGCCTCTCAGACTAGCTTCCCACTACGTGAACTCTCATTAAGTGCAGCCCAGTGGTGCTAGCATAACGTTGCATCAGTGGACACTCATTTGACTTTATATGCAGAAATTGCTTGTGGAAAGCTTTTATCAAAGAAATAAAACTCCAAATGCCAGAACTCTGTCTCTTACATAGTGAGAGACTGCCTAGAAATCCAAGCAGCGTGCTAGAACTTGCAAGATTTCTGACAAATAGAAATAGTGGGTTAAAAAAACCAAGTCAGCTGTCATTGCCAATGTTGTGGTCCCATGTTCATGCTCGTGGTTGGCTGATGTATTTTATTCCTGCAACTCACACAAAGGATACATCCTAAGACAGTGACTGAAGAGAGGTTTGTATCCAGCAACTTTTGGTTAAGTGAGAATATTAATGCTATAAACACAAATCTATAAATGTGATGACACGCCACAAGAATTATTCAGGACGGCACTGATTTTCTTAATCTAGATAGTTGTAATAATTGTACTGCTTTGTAAACTGGTCAAATGGAAGCTGGTAAATTTCATTAACATTGTGATGGGTAGGGTCTGTAAAATTATAGAGGTGTTTGACAATTCTACAGCTATCTGCTTTGTTCTAGAATAAAAACCAGACCAACACCATAAAAGCAATGTAGCATATTTCAGTATTTTAAAAGTGTACACTTGAACGTCTTAATTTGGATATGCCTGTAATGGCTTCTTCTAGTGTCATTTAATTACTTTCTTATTTTACATATAGAAGTTCTTTATTTTAAAAAGCAAATGTTATCTAATACCTATGCATTGATAGAAGAATCAATGAAACTGTATGCATTTGGAGGCAGCTCTCTCCTTTGTTTTAATTCAGAAGAGAAATTTACAAAAATTGAAATAAATGGCCAAGGTGTTGTGGTAAGAAAATGTTATCTAGACATCTGCTCAGATAAACTACAGAAAACAAAATGTTTAAAGAAAATACTTGCCTTTTTTTTCTTTATAAAGGTAAAGAAAATGCTACCTTGTGGATGAGCATTTGCTGTATGAAGATCTGCCTCTGAAATACATCTAGATCCTAAGGTTGCATATGAACAAGGAGGTTTAGGACATGATTCTACCTCCTTTTGCTATATTCAGTGTTTCAAGAAAGAAAGTCTTTACTGATATTGGTGATAATGGCCTAAACTGGCCATGTAAAATTATGATGTCATGTATGACGACAGGGAGATTATTTTTCCAAAGATGCCTCCCTGCTTTCCATGATGTACTTAGCTTTGACTCCAACGATTTCTCATCCAAGACTGACTTAATACCCAGCAGGTGCTCTTTCCTAATTCTTTTAAAGGGACCTCGTGATTTAAAGGGGATGTATTCCAATCAACTGTATTTTTTTGAGATTCCCTGCCTCATGTTTCTCAGATTGCATTGTCTCTGTACAGGGTATCTGGTGTTACCGTTCTAATTTCCAACAGCTTCCAGCAGATAACAATGCATTGCATGGTGGCTACTGCCTGAATTAATGTCCTGAATTCAAAAGGTATTCTTTCTCATCCTCTAGACTAGGGACTGGATCAGTAAATGCAGAGAAGGACTATCTTCTGTTTTCTTTTAGTTACGTTTATTTTTCACTACGACAACTTCTCAAACAGAAAACAAGCTGAAATCTTACAGTGTCTGTTCTTGTCTCATTCCTCTTTTTTTTTTTTTTTGTAAAATAATTATGCAATTAATCTGGAATAAGGGAATATAAATTATTTGTGCCAATGGCTAGATTTAGGAGTGACTTTTAATGTATTATCTTTGCTTTAGCTTCAGAAACAAAGAGACAAAGGTCACCAAAGCAGTAAATGAAACAACAGCTTCAGAGATAGGAATGGAGAAATGTGTGCAGTGGATGACTAAAAAAACCCAAAGTTTTGAAATATTATAGGCTAATTCTACCAAGCTCTCATGGTTTATAAGATCTCTGGAACTCTTAGTTCTATGTTATTTCTTGGCTGTCAGTCTTATATGCTAGTTAATATATTTTGGTTAAATATGGGCAACTCTAGCCACACTCTGTTCTTCAAGTCCTGCTTGTGTAATCTTTTCCCCTTTCTTTGTTATACAAGAAAAATGGACTTTCGTCTTCAAATAAAAACCTGTGCCAAAAACAGTTTAGACCTCCGACAATGTCTAGTATGGTCTAAATGATAAGGGTATATTTCTATAAAATGTTGACTTTATTTATTTTCCCAGTTGTTTGTAGCTATTCATTTGACCTGGAAAATCTACCACGCATCTCTACTTGGGTGAGGAAAAATTAGATGGAGAGTGCTGAAAAACACATAGTGCATTAGCTTGCTCTTTGTTGTTTAATAGACATTTTGCATTGCATTAATAGCAGCATCTCCTGTTTTGTTCATCCCCTTTGCAAACATACCTGGTTTATTTTCTTCAGTGGCAAAAGTGCAAGCTAAATGGACTCCTCCTTCCTTCCTCATTTCAACAAAGTAACGTTCTTTCAGGTATCTTGTTTTATAGTAATCATTCAGGAGACACACAAACACTCCCCTAGTCTCCTTCATGCTTCAAGACAGGTTTCTCTGTGTGCTGCTCACTATGCTAGCAGCAGTGGGGCTGAGGTGGAAACTGTTCATCAAACACAGGACTACAATTATGACACTGTGGCTTCAGCTCCTCTTGCTGTAGGAATGAGTTGTGCTATCACTCTAGGGGCCAAGGAAAATTAATGTGGCCAGGGACTGCTTTGGGTAATATCTGTTAAGCAGGTAAGTACAGGGCACTATGAGGTTTCTCAATAAGGTATCTCTCATAAAAGAGGGTACCTTTCATAAGGACCTCCTTATGTCCTTTAAGCACTGCTTTCTTGGTTTCCTCAGGTAAGACGCGACGGCTGCACAAACTCTAACAAATGGGGCATTCTCTGCAGTTTTGTACCTCTGGAGCACTGACACAGCAAAGGAGCCATTTGTTTTACTGGGGAGTAATCCGTACAGAAGTGTTAGCATGGGAAACAGACTCGTAGATGCAACCCTTGGGATAACATGGAAGTAAAGCACCACATTCAGAAGGATCATCGCTTCCCTTTCACAACTACATTTTTCCTTCTCATGTAGTATAGAGTGAGGTATTTTCCAGCAAAGGCGTTTTGTAATCATAGCCATTCCCAAAGTGTCATTTAGTTTTAATTGCTGCCTTTTGCTGTATTTTTGGACTTGCAGCTTCAGATGGCCACTCTTGGCTCAATGTTTCAGACTTAATGTTTACTTGAGGAGGGGAAAATGCTTAGCTAAATTTTATGGTAACAGATATGTTTATGTGGAGCCTTTAAATGATTCAGTGGAAAACGTATCCTCTGATTTCCTTGCAGGATTTGCAACATTACATTGCAGTACAGTTCATGAATGAGTTCCAGAGAGTAAAGCTGTTTGGTCTGCTTTCCCTAACTGAGATGTACAGAAATGACCTGAATGATCTGAGTGGTAAGTGGAGCAAAGTAACGCTTTTGAAGTCCTAACTAACTGCGAGAGGTTAGCAAGACCAGCAAAGCCACCTCCGTGTAAAAATATAAAATCCTTACCCTTTGAACAGTTACAATAATGAGCCTATTCTACTCGGTTAGTCCTGACTAACCCACTGAAGTGGGAAGAATATGAATGAAAAGCCGTTTCTTTCTTCATTGCCAGAGAACAGCTCTCAAAACAGCGCTTTTCAGCAGTACCCTGATTAGAATGGCTGGCAGCTCGGGGGACTCCCAGTTGCCAGCCTTGGCACCTTGCTGATTTTCAGCACTATTTGTTACTTTTTTTAAACCCAAAGCAAGTTGAAACTAATCAAAACACGCTTCTTTAACAGCCAGGGATTTCACAGTCAAGCCCTGCTTAAACTCATTCAAGTAAATAGCTTTGTCATTTTATATGGTATGTTGTGAATAAAATGAACAGACCTTAGTGTGAAATTGAATTTAAAAAAATCTTGATTTCCGCCACCCCCACCCCTCCCCCATATCTTTCCAAATACATCCTAAATTTTTCCCCATGCTAAGGTAATCCTGTTCACGCAATCTAACGTTTAATAGCCATGTTGAATAATATTCCAAAGATAAGTCATAGCGTTGCTGAAAATTGCACTGAAGTCATAGAAAAACATAACCCCTTAATCAAAAAGAATTTGTGGTCTTTCCTGTATCTCCTGTCCCAAGGTACAGATCCAGCCTCTGAAACTATGTGCTCTTCTTTAAAATAGGAAACTAAATCCTCTGGTGTACACTGATAAACCAGTACAGTTCTATACCAAGCGAGGGAGCACTCCCCTCATCAGATTTATTTTTAATAGGTTGACTGAGGAACAATAATAATTCCAGACCTAAAGAGACTTAAGACTCAACAAATATTATGGCTGTATCTGCTTACGCAATTGAGAACAGGGAAACTCATAAATTATGGGCTATCCCTAGCATTAATATAAGCTAGAGATGTTATTATTTAGCTATTTTGATGGAAAATGTTGACTGGTTGAAATATTGTTGGAAATACATGTATTTTTTACATTCCATACCATTTCCTGTCAATCAAATTACAAATTACAAATTCCATACCATTTCCTGTCAATCTCCCAGGTTGTCAGACAGCCCTTTCTTCCTGTGTCTGCTGTTTGCATTAGCTTTGCTGCATAGATATCGGCTGAAAAAATGAGTTGTTCCTGTTGTGCCATAGGGAATCTAGCTCTCTGCTCCTCTTCAAACTAACAGAGCTGATATTGACCTTGGTCTTGTAGACTCAGTGTCCTTTTGGAAAAAAAAAAACCAACAAAAAACCCCCCAAACCAAAACAAAAAAACCCCACACCAAAAAAATGTGTGTGTGTATATATATATATATATATATGCATAAATATGTACGTACACACATATACTTAAATTTTCTCAGGAAATTTTTCATTCTTAATGACAACACAGCACCACTAGATTTTGCTAGTCTTTCAGCAGTGTAAAGACTGCCTTTTAATCAGGTCTAATCTTGCATACACTTATGTAGATTTCCCTAATGATATTGTAATTTCATCTCTGTGACACCATAGGACTGACAGTAATAATTGTTTCAGCATTTGTTATTACCTACTGTCCAAAGTCTTTGTCATTTCATAGGATACCAAATGCATTCACTGGGATAACCTACTTCTAAATATACAATGGAAGAATTATTGTTGTCATAAAATATTCTAAATGTATGAAGCACAAAGGGAACAGTCCTATTTCTCATAAACCCTGCAGGATTAAATCACATACATTGGGAGCACTGTTGCTTATTAAGAAATTATTTATGAGTTGAATTATATCACTTCTAAATATATAAAGAGCTGGGATGGCTTCCAACAATTACTAAAGAAGCCAGTCGTGTGATGCTTTCCAATTAAATCAGGCTGACTTTTTTTATTTTTAAACTTCTCAGTGTCCTGTGTTCTTTCGTCTGTTTTTTCATGATTCAAGTAGATAATGTATTAACCTCATACAACTGAAGTCTCGCACGTTTCCTCTTTGGTATCCTTTCATGTGGTGGTGATCAGTAGAAGTCTCTCTGTAGGTACTCACTACATGAAAGGTTTCTTTCTTGTCCATATAACTGCTGCTGGTGGTGCTTAAGTTCTTACTTTTATTTAGGACCAGCTGTCATACAGAGCTTCAAAGCTTATAACTCCTGATGGCTCATTTATATTTGTATTGTTCATTCTTTGATAATGACTGTGTTAAAAAAACCTGCAGAAAACAGTGCAGCACAAAAACCATTGACTTCCATTGTAGCGCCTATGCTGTTCAGGTTATGTGAGGAGACAGATGTAACTCTGTGACCTAATTTATTAGCAGGGGAATAAAGACAGATTAATTAAAACCAAGAATGACGAACAAAAAAATCCACTAAACCATAAAGCATTCCCTTTCCTACTTGTATTGGATGAAACTCAGATGTTTACAAAGAGGTTATGTGCTCATGTGCTATGTAGAGAAAAAATTTCACAACTCTCCACAGAGGTTTGAGTTTATTTCCTAGGTAAAGCATACTATAGAAAGTTACTTATCTAGGCTGAGTCCTAGACTGTAGACCTGGGTAGACATATCCAGACCAGAGCAGCCCATGAACTTTTTGCAAGATGTCAGTGAAAAAGGTAGCTAAGAAAACCTAGTCGATTATCTATAAGCTTATATTTAACATAAAAACACTCTCAGCTGAAGAAAAGTTCAGTAATCTGCAAAATGAAACAAAACATTGCAAATCATTGCAGTAGACTATTGAGTGCTTATTGCTTGGCAGATCAGCCTTCCCATAGCTGGCTATAGTCATCGTTGCTGCAGAATTTGCTTTGTTCTAGGCTAAAGAAGTATGTCTGCTCCAGAGTACATAGGGCCTGCCTTTATTGCTGCGGTTGGAAGTTTGCCACTCAAAGAACTAATTAGAATTATTTATTTTTTCTGCACTTTGGAGTAGATCACAAGCTCATTTGGGTATCTGGCATATTTATTTAGCTCTGTTACAGGTTCATTTAGTTACCAATGATTGTTTACAAGATTTAAATAAAGGTTTCTCCTCCATTAGTGCTGGAAAATGAAACCAGATTGTGTTACTTGGAAAAATGATTTAAAATTATGGAAATTATTCTTGTACAAGGAAGACAGAAATAGCCCAACACAAGTGTATTCCGCAGTTGCCAGTTGAAACAGCAGCCTATTTTGTGCTACGCCTTTCAGTGATTCATTTCTAGGGCTGTTCTCTAAAAAGAATCTACAGTTAGTGGGTCTGAACTGCTGCTTTCTGTCAAGTGGAAACCGAGTGGCTATTCCATAGCCTTTTTCCGAAAGCTCCTTTGAAAGCTGAAACACTGGAGCACGGAGATCTGCCAGAGTGCGCCACTGGGAATGCAGGAATGCCGTCCTTGCCTAGTGTCTGTACGTCCTGCCAGCTCCTCCCTTTCTGCTACGACAATTTGCATGGTGTAATAGTGGCTATTGCTGCTCATGCCATACCTAGGAGTTTTAGCCAATGGATTAATGAAGCCAAATCCATTTGTCACATGTCCGCATCTCCACCAGCCTTTACAAGAACTTCCCTGAAACAACGTTCAACAGCACTTGGACTTGCAGACAGAGCGCAGCTTGACACAACCTGCTTTCCCTCCTACAGAGTGGAATTACCCTGCCATGCTGCTCTATGTGACCATATATTAAGGGATCAGCACTTACAGAACTACCTACTGTTTTCAGTTAAGGCTTCTTCAGGTTGATTTCAGGACCTGAAGTTTTCTGGGCACAGAACTACCCTCTAAATTGATGCTTTTAGGACATTGCAACCATCTCTGCATGGGAGACAATACAGTGGTAGTTCTTGCTGAGACTGATAGAATTAAGGAAGTGAATGATGTGCCTTGGGTAGGGGGAGGACAGTTTCTGACCATGTGCAGAATGCCTCTGCTTTTCCTTTACATTGTATATGGGCAGCCAGAACTGTGGCTACTCTTGGTGAATGCAGTTCTTAGTCTAAAAGTCCTCAGGAGCAAGCCAGAAGAGCGGTAGTCTATGAGGCATTAGCCAAAGAGCACTCACAAGACAGTGGATGAGTCTGTGATTATTATAGTCAAGCTAGGCTAACTCATGGATAGTTTTATTCACAGATTAATCTCATAAAAGATAATTTAAAGCCACTGTGCTAGGCTCAGGTAAGGCTGTCAGTCCCTCGGGTAACATTCCTTACAATCAAATGATGCATTAGATTTGGGAATTGGCAACAAAACTTGTCATCTTATTGAATTATACCACACCTTAGTATGTTTTCACAATAACATTCAAAGGGCAACGGCACACTAAAATACAAATGTATGTACTTCAAACGCATGCCCTTAAACAGATTTTTGTGGAATGTCCACCATGCTTTTTAAAACTGCATTCTCACGAGCTGGCAAGCTTCTGTAAAACTCTTATCAACCACGACGAACCATGGATAATCCTTATGGTTTGAATTGAACATTTTTCTTAACGCTATATTATCTGGGGGTAACGGAACACACAAAGAATCCCTGCAAAACTTCAAATTGCTTAAGGCCAACATAAGCCCTTAGCAGTATATGGACCTTAGGTCCTTATCAAAGTGTATCTTAAGGAGATCTTTTTTACCCATAAGAATTTCACAGTCAGAGCTGGGAGGAATAGAGGAAGGACTGGGAGAAGGGAAAGCCTTAGCCCCCTTTCGTCTCCGGTTCTGGTCAATTCATTTATTTCGTTATGTGCATGTGGCTGTACAATGTATCCTTCTCTCCTAGGTCAGGGCTGCATCCATCCCTGCTGATTGTACACTTTAACCTTCTTCTGTCCCTTTGACAACTGCTAGTTGTTCAGCTCACTTCCAAAATAGCTCTTAGCTGCTCCAGAAATTATCATCGCTTCTCTTTTGGGTCACAGCCAATGTGGCCTCTGTCAAACTGTTTATTTACGATACATCTTAAAAGCCCTCTGACATCCCAATCAGTAGTAAAATGAAATAATCATTGATTTCTTACAAGATGTATCAATCTTTATACCATTTTGGAGAGGAAGGAAAATAGAGGCTTGAGAGATAATCAGAGTAATAACTTTTGAATCTCAGTCTGGACATAGCA
>VYZV01008286.1:22944-36245 GCA_013401275.1 Pandion haliaetus | reverse complement strand
AAACTTCCCTGGCGCGGGTCTTTTCCGCGGGCTCCTCTCCCGTCTCACACTGCTTCACCGCGGTTTTTACCATGGGGTTACGGCCACCTTCGGGAGCTTCCGCTCCACCGTTCACCCCCCTGGGCTGCAGGGCCATCAGCCTCCTCAGGCTCCTCCTCCTCCCCCTCCACTTCCATGATTCCAGTGTCGGCAGCGATGTTCCTCTCAGGTTTTTCTCCCCACACTACCGGTTCCCCTTCTTAAATATGTTTCCCAGAGGCGCTATCACCGTCACTCCCCGCCTAGAGGCGGGTCCGACATTTTGGCGCGCGGGTCCGACATTTTGGGGCAGCGAAATCTTCCAGCAACTTCTTAAAGGGGCCGCCTCTGCAGCCCCCCTCCCCTGCCACCGAGGAAAACCGCGCCACACAAACCCATAACATGAACAAACCGTTAATATGGAAGTCTAGGCTTAATATGAATACAGTATTACTAGTACAGACACCTACTGGGGTGTTACATGAAGAAAGGGATCCTGCCACTGTTTGGTTGAAAAACTGAAAAGAGAAGAAAATAACCCCTGGAAAACCTTACTCAGATATTTTTTTCTTCCATCTTATTCCAAATGAGCACGTTGAAACATGGTGAAGTTTCTTCAATACTGCCATATTCTGTTAGTTCACACGTGTCTATCCCTGTGTACTCTTAGAACATCTCTGAGTTATGTAAACCCCAAATCAGCATTCCGTCTGTTGAAATCTGACATACCTGGGCACATCCTAGGAGTATCCCCCCTAGATCCTTTAACTGTAGCCATCTAACATTTCCTCTGTGATGTCTGCTCTACCTGAGTAACCGTGCTATTGTAGAATCAGTCAACCTGCTTTCACTGGCTCAGGTAGTACTGTCCTGAGACTTTTATTTGCTATTTCACTGTAAATTGTTTGTTTTAGGCAAGCTAGCCTCTGTTTCCCCCTTGCCATCATCAAAGGTGTGTGTCTATGTGAGCCCAAGTGAAAGTAACTTTAAATACCAATTTTATGTGTGTCTGTGTATATGTGTTGGGTTGTTTTTTTGTTGGTTTGGTTTTTTTTGGTGTATCTGCTAAAAACAAAATGGAAAAAAACCCCAACAAGAGAACCTACTCCAACTCCTGGCACAATCCAGGTGTGCTACTCTCAAGGCCTGAGAAGAGCTGCAAAAGGTCAAGATGCAGATTTTCTTTTTCCAGCATAGCAGCAGCAGCATTGTGTGCAGTTCTCCTGAGGGAGGCAGCTTCCTAGCCACGGTGCTCCCCAGGGGAGATATGGGGAGGCAGAGATTGATTTATCCCCAATAACAGTCTGCAATTTTGACAGCACAAAAATGCCCTCTAGCATTCTTTTCTTCCCAGAGCTCTTATTCCACACTATACCTCTCGAGAGTTGCAGAGCCTACGCCTTCTATGATTTATTTGGGTCTTGGCGTTTGTTAAAAACATTTAAAACTTAGCTTAACATCAGTCTTGCCTACTGATGTGTGTGCACTTCCCATACATGGTAACAGGGCATGATCATCACTACAGTGAAAAATGGGAACCAACAGGGTAATGACTTCCATTCTGCAGAACACTGTTCTCTTTACTTATAAGCTGTTTCTGATGTTCTGTGTATTTTTATGAAGGAAACTGCTTTTATATTGTTTGTTATATTTCTGCCCCTCTAGGGATGATGTCAAAAAATCTATTGAAGTCTATGACTTGAAAGTATTTAGGTTTTCTTCTATATATAGCATTTCCTTAAAGAAAATTATTTTAATCCACTTCACATGTATATAAAAAAAAAATAATCTTAGATATATTCAATTACATGCTGTTTGTATAAAAAATGTTTTCAGCTCAAAAAAAGGTTAGACCAAGGCAAGTTTCAAACCAAATGAATTCAAGTAGATAGCTGTAAAACTTTCTGTGAGTTTTATAAGCTTTATGATTTCATGTGTATTTTTATCACTTTATCATGGTAAAGAAGCCACATTGCTTTAGAAGCAAGCTAAGTACTTATTTAAAGATTTGGTTTCACTCTCCTTAATACCATATGATCTGTAGAGCAGAAAGAATTTGTATTTTAGTCATTGATGAAGCGACTAAGCATAGGCATCAACTGTCCCTAAATTATAATACCTATGCTTCCTAATAGCTGCTGCTTTAATGTCTGTAAAAGTGAGGAAAGAAACAAAGTATTCCAGAATTAGTTGTTTAACATAATGGCACACATGCTACCTCAATTTCCATCAAACATGGCTATGAGGAAAAAGGAACTCTACAAACATAGAAAAGCTGTTTCAGTAACAAGCATATAATGAAAAAACCCTCTTGCAGTCTGTGGCTGCCTGCATTGGTTATTTGGTGTGTCTAGTCATACCTCTGGCTGTGCACTGAAATAAAGTATTTCACATGCACCTTTCTAGCTGCTTGTCATTGACTGCAATAACTTCAAGGAAATTAAATTCTGTTCTATGAAAATATGGAAAACACTGAATAATGGTTCCCCCCATCCTAAATTCTCTTCCTACACATCACTTGTCTCTGTCTTAATACTGCTCAGCTGTTGCTAAGGCAATATTTTCCTAGAGAAGTTCTAAAAGGTAAATAGACAGAGCTCTAAGCAGTGCAAGAGCAACTGTTACTCATCTTCTGTACATGGATGGGCAAGCGTAGACATAGCTCTTGGGAATTTGAAAGCTGCACAGACATCTTGGTTGCAAAATCATGTAATGTGAGCGTGTGTCTCCTGCTGTATTGCACCATGCAAACGGGGCAGGGCTGCACCAGGGCAGGGCTGTGTTCTCCCTGCCTGTCTCCCGATCTGCTGTGCCGGACTGCGTGTCGTCTTGTGTTCCGGCAGGTCACACACAAGATGTTGCTGACTCAGGACAAACGAGGTGGGTCTGGCACTCAGGGTTAGCAATCCAGAGAGATGCTGTGGTGGAAAATAGGGACCCTGTTTCTAGCCACCCTGGTAATGGAAGATGAAACCTAGGTATCAGGGTGGCTGCTGGCCCTGTGAAGGGCAGACTCAGCACTGATCTGAGTTTGATTCAGCTCAGCCAGGTCAGTGGTGGAGTCTGAAGGTGGATGCAGGTGCTGTGTTGGTGTTCTGGTTAACCTGCACCTTCTCGGCAATTCCTCTGCTTCAAGTCCTTTCCCTAAAGCCTCCCTTGGTGTATTTCTGTGCTCTCTTCTCATTGGCAGAAGAACATTGAAAGAGGCATTCTTGTCCTAAGTGAAGAAGAGTTTAGTTTCTAGAAGCATCTCTCACCTTCACTGCCTCTTTACAGATGTTTAAAACTTCTGCTTGCTTTCTAGAGGCAATCTCTGTGAATCCTCTTACAATATCTTTTCATTAAATTTTTTTAAAACTTTTAAGAAAATATATTTGTAAACTTGGGTGGGGGAGATCTGCATGTCATGGTTCATCACAATACTGCGCAAAAGGGCTAAGCTATGTTTTCCTTTATTCCTTGTAATTAAGCTATAACACTAGAAAGCAGTGTCCTCCTCTGACCATATTTGATCAGTGACAGTCACAGGCTGCTGTGTCTGAGGACTAATGCAATTCTCCCCTGGACCTGCTATTCAAGCTCAATGATTTGATGTTACAGGGGTGAGGATATACTGTTTCTCCCAAGTAGCTGTTTGTTCAGGAACGCACTCTGGCAATAACAGGGAAGCTCTTGTTCTCTGTGGAGACACTATTTTCTCACTTTCTGGTGAATATTGCATCTACCTGTTTTGGTATTTCAAAATCAAATTAACTTTCTTGTTCTCAGTGTGCTTGACTAATCAAGATGACACCGATTTCATTTGCAAGCCCGCTGTCTGTATTGTTTGTTTGCCAGAGAAGGCAGGCTAGTTCCTGTGGCAAGGCAAATCTGTTTCTAATACCTCAAATTACAAAGACAGGACAAGATCTTACTCCCATCAGTCTTCCCTTTCATGAAATATAATCTGACAGCATTTACTCCCTTTCATAGTGGCAGAAATCATAAACCCAAGAATATTTGAGAAGAAATGACTTAAGGAAGAAGAACTGGATCAGTACTGGAAGAATTGAGGCTTGCAAAAGAATAGCATATTGGCCAAGGCACAGGGGAAATGAGAGATCAGCTATATGCTAGAAAGATATAGGTACATGGAGAAGGAACACATGTTGTTAGTATAAAAGGATGGGTGGAAAGGGAAAGAATGGAAAAAGATTCCAGAGGTTAGAAGATGGAGAATATAGCCAAAATCTTGGTATCTGCAGTCCTGCAAGGGACTTGGCCTCTTTGGTAGCATGTGGCAGTCAAAGGGAGGGTGCAAGGAGGTTTTTGACCTTCCTTGCCTTCTGTGTGCCACAACATACTGCACATGCCAGGCCTTTTTTTCAAAGCATGAGGCATTTCTGCATGTCCTCCAAGGGTGCAGCTCCACTCACTGTTCTTGATGTAGTCAAAACATCCATTTTTACCAGTACAAGCTGTTGCATGTAGCAACATAACATCGGAAGTGGCTGTTTTCTGGCTCTTCATGACTATGCTTTTAAACACCTAGCACTGAGTAAAATCAGTACAACTTTCTCTTGAGGTTGTTGAAGTGAATGATAACAACTAGTTAAAAAGAATCCTTGTTCACAGTTTGGAAATCAGCCTCAAAACTACAGGAGATATCCTGGTCTGGAGGATAAAAAGATACCAGCTGATTAACAACTAAGTATTGAGACTGCTCTAAAAGCTCTGATTTAATCCAGATTGTAAAGTTAAATCATGGAATTATGGAGAACATTGTTATTCATCTGTCCTTAACATGATTTGTTCTTGGCTTTCCATCAATTCTGTATAATTTCTGTAAGGGGAAGTGCTTTGTGGAGAAATGCCAGTGGTGACTGTTTTGGATGAATATACTGGTCTGGGTTGGTAGTTTTGTGTGGGATATTTTTTTTTTTGGTTGTATGGGTTTGGTTTTTTTTTTTTTTTTTTTTGTGATGGTGGTTTTTTTTGGTTCTTTTTTTTGTGGCGGGGGGATAGGGGTGCAGGCAAGAGTGAAATCTCAGCGGTATCTGCCCGAAGGATACAAAGTGTTATGTCATTCCTTCTTATGCAGGATGATATCTGATACCAACCTTTCAGAACTGATATGGAAATAGACTCTTAAAACAAATACAGGTAAGGGAGAAGCCAGAGAGACCTCATAGCTGAGGTCAGGCTAGATTTATACAATAGAAGCTGGTTTCTAATACAGGTGAGGTTTAATGACTGAGCAAAAAATTCCTCTTTTAGTTATATAGATCCTGGTATATTTAAAGGGCACCAGTTAGTCCAAGTTGGTAAGAGTAAGGCATACTGACACTCTACAGAGTTTTTTGGAAGTGGTCTTTATATATACTTAGGCTTGAATTTTTAATCCCATTCCTAAATCTGTAATCCAAGTCAACATTTTTTGTCACTGATCTAAGAAATCCAGTAGCTCTGTATCATAATGACTGTACCAATTATTTTTGCATCTACTACTAAACAGTTCCCCTAGCAGTGGAGATCATTAATGAAATAACGTATCAAAGTGCTGACGAGTATCAAAACAGTGAGGCACCAACTGTAACTTGCTTTGAAGTGAACATGAAGGTTGCTCTTGATACTTTTAACCTACTTCCCTCTGACTTCTGGGAGTGAAGGGGAGACAATGCGCAAATATACAAAGTTAAAATTAAATGCAAGTAAACAAAACCACAGACATTCACCTGGCAGAACACTATATGGCACGGAGGTTTTGTTGGAAAAATAATCTGAAAGATGGTTATCTTAATTAAAAAAAACAACAACAAAACAAACAAACAAAAAAAACCCCAAAAAACCCAACCCGCTCACTTTGAAAAGTCCAAGAAACTTGCATCTGTGTGATCTGCATCTGTCAGTGATTTGACCATGTAAACTCTGTGATCTAAAAGTAAACAGAAAACTATTTGGAAATGAAACAGTAACACAATAATAGTGTTAATACATGTCTTCAAAGAGAAAGAGAGAAAATTTAGTTTTTCCTGTAAGACCAACTCCTTGGATAAACAAAGTCAATGCCAGAAGTGAGATTCTCATTGGTGGTAGTGAGGTATTCTGCTCATTTTTACTATTTGTGTTTCAGAAGATTACCTTTCATATTAAACTAGCACCAGTAAGAAGACCAAAAGGAACGTCTTCATGGTGAAATGTTTGTTTCATATCATAGATGAAAATAACCTTCCTGCTCTATTTTCTGTTGTTACATCAACAGATGTTAGCCAAAACCTACATCTGTACAGAGAGACTGGTCACTCTGTTCCTCTGTAGGAAGGCGGGACAGAACCAACTGATAAAACAGAATCTCTATCAAGGAGGCATTATTGACCACCGGGAAGGACAGCGAAGTCACTTCTGTTCCTTCTCAGCCTTTTTCATTAAAGATGGCTGCCTTAAAGAGCAGAAAAATCACTGGCTACCAGTCAGTGTCTAAGCTCAGCTTGGCTTATCAAGAAGATGTTTGACTTTTGAGTTTAAAGTCATAATTACTTCAACAAGTTGGTCTCAGCTTCCCATGAGTCTCCTTTAGCTAGGCTTGTCAGCCTGTAAGATGCCCTCCCATAATCTAACTGGCAGAGAGATTTCTGCAGACAAACAGAAAATAACACACTTTTAATTGGGCAAGGCTCCAAACCCAGGTCTTGGCCCAAGGCAGCTGCCCTGAGAGAGGTCCAGAAGCAGTCCAACAGCCTGGACAGCCTTGAGCAGTGCACCAGAAGTCATGGTAATACCAAAGAATCTCTGCACCCTGCTCTGACCACAGGGTCTCTGTCTGCAAATAAACTCGGACGGAACCTGTTGTACATGCATCGTACTGCCATCTGGATGCAAGCCGAGTTCTTTCCCACACTCCAAATGTTGTTTAATTCATACTGGCCACTGTTATCCTCTGTCTCATGCCAGGACATTTTGTGGGAGGCTATCTGGCATGGGCTGAAACAGTGCCAGGAAGTATATTAATAGATAAACAGTTTAGAGGACTGTGTACCACTGCTTGGGCCCACAGCCAGGTCCTGTTTAGTTTACTAGAAAAGATAGCAAGCACTTTTAGAAAGTTACGGGGTTCTGCTACTTTTTGGGGACCTGGGAGGGCCTGTCACCCCAAAGCTGATGCTGTGGGTAAAATGCAAATACCAAAGACTTCTCAGGCAGGCCAAGTCTTCAGGAACTCTCTCTTATCTATCTGGCCTACTGTTTTCCTTTTTACCTGGGGTTTATAGCTTTGTTCTTCCATTACCAACAACATCAGGTGACTTACTCTTCCTACCATGACTTCTTAATTTTTGGTCTAGATGAGAAGAAAGGATAAAAGATTTATTTCTTCAAATGGGAAGTGTGAGGTTTTTGAGGAGATGCACTCATTGCTTTGCACAGGTCATCCACTATTGCCAAAATATCTCATCAAATGGAACCTGCTCTCATCCCAGGCCTTTGGCAAGGCAGACAGGAATAGTCGATGATTGCTGTGTGGCAGGATATTGCTTCATATTCCTGTCTATGAACTTCATTTGGCATCATAAATTCCTGCACCGATGCTTGTCCATATCCACGTATTAGGAAAAAGTAGAAGCTTTCTGTTCGCTGACTGCTAGCAGCATTATAATTTTGGGTGGCAACAGCTCAGTTTGCAGCTATGGAGAGCCCCTTATAACCACCATTCACATAAGTGTAGAACTGACCTCACTGCCTGTGAAACAGGCCGTCTCTGACCTGGCAAAGTTGTGGCTGGCTTCTGCATGCTATCTGTGTGTCTGGGTGGCACTAGCATACCCTGTCCTGAAAGTTAGTAGTTCTGATCAAGATTATCAAATATTTATCCACTAAAATAACTTAACACAGTGTTCTTCATGTGCCTGCTATCCCTACCTGGGAGTCAGATTCTGCTTCACCCATGATGACAAATCCTTCTCAGGCCACATGTTTTCATATGCCATCCTCTCAGAAGTAGGAAGGAAACTATCAAAGCTACTGAAAAGAGTGTTACCTCATACAGTATTGGCTACTGCTGCTTAGCAGTCTCATCCACAGATGTTGCTCTTCCACAAGCACGTGAGCTTGGGCTTCAGTCCAGTGCTTCACGAAGTTCATATTTCTACTTGATTTTAAAAAATTGAAGCCTAAACAAGTTGACCTGTTCAACTAAACTGTCTGTTCTGCTTGTCCAGGTTGTCTGTTCAACTTGACAAAAGTAGGATTGTTTACGGTCTTTAGTATCATCACAGCATGATTAGATTTTTTTTTGCCTTTCAAAGTTTTTACTTTTTTTTTTTACTTTTTTTTTTTTTAGTTGGACAAGGCTCTCAATCTGACAGTCACTGTGCTAAAGAGGGGTCTGTATGTGAATCAGCAGCCCAGGTGTTTCCTGAGGGAACAGTAAAGAGATCCAAAAAAAATTCACCCAGCCAGGCTCTTGGCTTGTGTGCCTGCCCTAGCTGCTGCTCTTACAGGCAGATGCTGCCTGCTCATCCTGAAGTGTCTCTTGCCCACTCTGTCTTGGCAGAGAAACTTGGACACATGCTTACCTCAGTTTGCAGTGTGATCCAAAATGCCCTGTAAGAGAGTTTGGAGCATGGGTTCCCACAACATGCTAGTTCATGTCTGTTGTCTGTCCATCTTTTTGCAACTAGCTGTGTTTTTCCTTTGTTTTCCAGCAGAAGGAAAGGGAGAGCCCTTTATTAGACACGTACTAGAAAGCACTTCATAACAGAAGCATCCAGTAGAGTCTGCACCTTCCACTCAAAATTGTGTTGTGGTTTTTTTGTGTGTGTTTTTTTTTTTTTTTTTTTTATCTTCCATACTTATAGTATGCTGTTATCTATCACTTCTGCTGGTTTGTCTAAAGACCAATAAATACTACTGCATATTTGACTTGGAACTTTGTGTCAAGTCAAAACAAGGCTTTGTTAAATCAAACCCCTTCTCATTGAAACACAGAAGTATTCCCTGGGGCAAAGTATACCTTTTGTCATGATAAACGTTGTTCAAATGACCAGTGTGATACTGCAAAAAGGGTTATAAAATGCGTACTTGCACTTTATATCTCATGTAACACAGTAACACATAAGCATGTTACTGGTGTCTCAAATAATTAAGTGCTAAATATCTTACAGTACACTAATTCATTTTATATTTACAAGAATATATTAGCTCTTGAATGGCATTTAACTCTGTAAAAGTGATTAAAATATGTAACAGGCTTAAAAGATTAGTATCATGAAAGTACAGGCAGTTCACGTAGCATGATAAATAATTTGCAGAAAAAAATATTTGCTAAGCATTGCAAATCAAATAATACTACATCTCCAGAAAAATTATTCACGTCTGTTGGGGCTGTTTTACAACAGTAAATAATGTTTACACATGTTGTTGTTTTTACTAAGTATGTATTTATTGTCCAGGGTAGAGTTCAGATTATCAAATAATTTTAAATGCATTAATATTTCTGTGCTGGGAGTTGTAGGGTAAGATCTTGGTCCTACTGAAGACAGTAATAAGACTCCCACTGCCTTTATGGATGCAAGCCTGGTAATAAGGCTGTCTTCATTTTGTTATCCCTGGCATCATATAAAGTTGTATGTAGGCTCTGCAGTGTTAGTGTTTAAAAAAAAAAGAAAAAAAAAAAGTCCAGTTTAGAGCTCTACTTGAAGTGCAAGCTGGTCTCTTTCCTATGCCAAATGTCTCTGGTACTTCAGTGGGAGGAAGGCCAGAGAAGGGACCAGCAACGTTTACTCTCCAGGATATGTTAAACTTCATAAAAAATAATCTATTGTTTCAAAGACCATACAGGCAATTTAGCCTCTAGTTATTGTGCGTTAATAGTGCAACATAATAGCTCCATTAAAATAAACATGGAAATCTACATTCTGCCTTAGTAGCTTGTGGAAAGGCCTAAATCAATATTGCATAAAAGCTATATGGCCAAATTCCTGCCTGTTTCAGCCAGGGAACCTAGGACAAGGCACACCAAATGAAGGTCTGCCACCTTCTTTTTCTTATGTGCAGAATCTCCAAATCCACTGCAAAATCATTGCTGTTGGTGATGACCTGGATTTTTGTGAAATGTTACTCTGAAAGATGGCATGGAGGATCATACTTTCATGTGGTAGGCTGCCTATGAAAGAACTGGGAAAATGTAGTCCATTGCTCTACTGAAGAGTTTTTTTGAAGAAACCAGTCTCTCAATGGGTGGACATTACAAAATGAGAACAATGTTCTATTTTAAGATTACCTGTTCAGTTCTCAAGAGTTTATCTACAGGACGAGAAAAGAAATGTGACTAGTCGCATGTACACTAAAACTCAGGAAGTTTCACGGAGGGTAGTGCTAGTAAGCACATAACTTTTTTCTTTTGCATTACAATATATAATTTTTTTCAGAATTGTGAAGACCTGTTTAATGCTCTTAATAGGGGTCTGTCTCCTGAGTAACTTTTTTGGAGAAAAAAAAAAAAACCCCAACCCAAACAAACCCAAACCAACACCAAACTTTTTGACTGTATACACAACTCAAATGTGAAGCAGTAATGGATGGGTGTGAGGAGACTTATGGAGGGCAAGGCCTTAGAGCTGGATGTTCTTGTGTGCAGAGGTGTGGTGCTTTGTTAGCTGTGCTTTAAACCAAACAAACAACATCTTGCACTACTCGCATATAAGGAGCTTTTTGTTTGCACCAAAGAACTATGAAGATGCCATTGTGATGATATGTTCAGGATAAATACAGAAGAAATAGTTCTGCCTCCTTGGAGAGACAGCTTTAAGTGAGCTATTAAAGGAAATGAGGCTGCTGGGATCTTGGAGTAAGACTCCAGCTGGCTCTTGGAAGCCAAGCGTGTGTGGCAGATGGTGGGAGTGTACAAGATAGCCTCCTGTCCTGTGTGCACCCGTACGTGTCCCAGGGGTGGTAGGGCTGCTGTTCCACCAGGACAGAGTAAAAGGCTGAATAAGTATTGCATGAGTAGTACAAACCCTTAAATGGGATACGTTTTTAAACATCTGTATTGCATTAGCATCATGGAGCCCTAGTGATAAACTGTATCACGCTGGGCTCGAACAATTGGACGACCTAAGAAGTGGGCAATGGCTGCAAGGAGTTTTAACTGTGTAAGCTGAAATCATTGCTTTACAAACTTAGAAGTGTTCAGACTGGTAATGAAGAGAGTAAGCTAAACATTCAAGTTGGTGTCACTTTCGGTACAAAATCATAGCTATTCTGAAATCAATGGCCAAAATCGAACCATTACTAGGACTTCATCCCAAATACTTCTCCGAGGCACTCTGCTTGCCCTGTAAACTGCAGGCATAATGCTCCTGGGCACTGGGTTCTGTGGGGCGTGCAACTTCCCAAACAAGGTGGTGACTGGATCCCACACTATAACCCCTCAGCTTCTGTGCCTGCAACAATGACTGACAGTGTGACTACTGAACACCCACGTACAGAGCGATATTGCACTGTACGTATGGCAGAGTACAGAAAAAAGACCAAATGAAATCTAGCAAAAATGTATTTTTCTGAAGAGGATGAGGGATACAAACAGTAAATAATTCTTTAGTGCAGAAAAAACGATTGCAACTGGTTAAGACAAAAACACTGAGTTTTTACTCTATTCCAATTTTCTTCCACTGCATAGGCATCTGCCATGTATGGTCAAAATACCAGATTATTCTTCTCTTAGTACAAAGAAGGAATAGAAAAGAGGAGAGGAGACTGATGAACATGAACTCTTGGCAGCTGGCAAGTGATGACATAAAAAGCACTTATGGCAATCTCTAAGCATAGTTATTTTTAATATATCTAAAAGAAAATCCTGTTCAGAACAGGAGTAAGTTGTTGGCAGGAGCTATATTACATCAATTTGTCTATAAATGTAATGTTTGTAACTTGCGCTTTGTGCACTGCTTTGAATATTTGGATGAAAAACTATAGCTGTTGGTGGTCTTTGTTAGTAAGTTCAGCCTAATGGAGCCTTATGAATATAAGGAGCTCTATGACCTGTTGCTAGTCTTAGTTCATTCTCTAGGTCTCAAGTAAGAAAATACAAAGCAAGATATCAAAGGTAAATGCCCCTAATATTTAAAACTGAATGGGATTTAAGACTATGCTATAAAATCCTGTTCTGTTAGGAGACCAGACAAGACAACACCTATTTACCTTATGACTTCCTACTGTTGTTCATCGCTGCTATGTTAATAGGACAGTTAAAATATTTTGCAAAATCTCTGGCATTTTTTCCTGTTGTAGTTTCAATATTTTGAAACCAAAAAATATTTTAACCTTTCTTTTTGGGGGTGGGGGAGGTGCCACCTGGGATAAAGGCTATGTCTAAACTGGACAGATCACGGTGAAAAGATTTTTTTTTTTTTTTCCTCAAAGATGATCTTGTAATGTCACATGGTAACTTTCTATTTGGATTTATTATGATCGCTAGGGCAATTTCAGCCATCATTCCAATTGCGCTTATTTGTGTCTGATGCCAGTGAAATGGCTTCAGAGAACGTGCCTGTGGCTTCCACCATGGGAAGCTGGAGGTCAAACGGGTACCTTCGACACCTAGTGTCAGTCAGATGCCGGCCGTGTGTGATACCACTGCAGCCTGCTCTGCTGATGGCAGGGCAACACCACCACTGACAGAAGAAGAGTCAGAGACCTAGCGGTGTGTGTGGGGAAAGGGGTGGCCGTGAGCCGATGGCAGCTCTCTGCTGACCGGCACCGGGACGCATGCTGTGCCGGTAGAGCAAACCTGCCCCTGTGTGTGCCGGGTTTCATACAAGTTTATTGTCCCCATTTACTGTTTGTGCAGGACGGCCTTTGATTACGGCACACCAACAATGGTTTGTTTTGCGTAGGACACTGGAATGTGGAGATTCGGAAGTGGCAGGAGAGATTTTTTTTTTTTTCCTTCTGTCTCATCTAAGAACTATGCGGGCTGCCGCAGCTAGACAGCAGCATTTTTATGTTTTTTTGGTGACAAGTTAGGACTTGAACCCAAAAGCCTAGCGGCCCGAGGGCCCCGCACGCCGGCCTCCGAGGGGGAGCCTCCCCTTCTAACTATGGGCGAGCTGCTGCGGTCCCAGAGCGGTAGCAGCAAAATAACCCCGACCAAACCCAAAAAAGTTCGCAGCCTCTGGATATAAAGCACAATGCATCGGATTCACGCCAACACTGCTAATTTAGCCGGCTGTCACGTCGCGGTTGAACGCCGCTCTCGGGCCGGGGCAGAGCGGAGCCTCCGGCCGGGCCGCACCCCTCCCGCTCCCGCG
>VYZV01008286.1:0-15575 GCA_013401275.1 Pandion haliaetus | reverse complement strand
CCTAAAGCAGTAACTTGTCCTGTTTCCTCTTACCTTATAGAAACAAGACTCTTATAAGAACTGAATGGCATAAACGTTCACGTCCATTTTTTGGCCATGAGGATGTTGTTACTTTTCTGTTCACTTAGAGTAGGATTTTGCTTGTAGAATAAGGTTTTCTATATTGAACTGTAGTTTAAATTGCCTGGGCATTTCATAGTTTTGTGCAACTGTAGTGATATTTGGTTTCATTTCTTTAAAGATACTTTACCATTCTTTTGTGGGATGACGATTTGTCCTGTGCTTAGAAGGATGCCTATGTTGCAACTTATGTATGCAGTTTGCTGTAGATTGGCAAACTCTTGCATTCATAACCTTGCATTCTAAGCAATTAAAGAAATGAGAGCTACCTTCCCAAATTGAAAATTCACCTGTTAATTCTGTTGGTGGAAAATGTCTTCTAAGGAAATTCTATGTGGAAGTTTTATTGATTAGGCCATGACCCTCGCTTGTTTTTATGAGCAGGCAGTTAGGCATTATTATTTTAAAGCCCTGATAAATTAGATACTTAATGGTAATTTTAAATTTCATTACAGGTGGGATAGTAATAATATTAAAGGATAAGACTGATTAGCCACAACATGAATTTTGTTTCTGCTTTCTCTCTTCTGGGGCTGGAAAAATAAACTGTAAAGAATTTTTCTCGAGGGATTCACTGTAAAATACAGCATAAAGCAGGGGATTGTCTTCTGTTTTGTCCCCATTCTGATGGTGTCTAGAGAAAGCTAGGGGGGACAGCTGCTACTCAAAACCATTTTCCTGTCTGGCACTCTCTTTGGGAATCGGTTCTTGTGGTGGTCACTGAAGTTATTTTAAAATATGTCATATTCCTTACTTTCCATGTGTTGTTATGTTCTTCATTATGAGGGCTGATTATCTGATGGCTATATTTAAGCCTTTGACCATGTCTAAGATGCAAGTAAAATACAGTTAAACCAACAACAGATGCTGCTTGTTACTGAGCTGTGTTTCAGCAAGCTTTGAAACAGTTTCCTGCTTCTAGTCTGGAAGATGGGTCATCCTTGTTTTCATCCCTGATTTCAAATTATGTGTAGGAGGATTCCACAACTTCATGATACTCTGAGAAAGCAGAGAAAATTTTGTTGCTAGGAGACCATGGAGGACCTATACTGTACTGTCTTTCCAGAATGTTTTATAGTTAGCATCAATTATTTCTTTAACTTTTCTAATCTTGTTCTTTATACAAACATCCACATTTTTTTTCCTGTAGTCAGGATGTTTGTTACACACTTACAGAAGTGTACAAGAAAATACATTCTTTCTGTGGTTATTTCTGTATTGCTTTCTTCTATTCCTCAAGACACAAAAACCCAATGCACCAAACATTTCGGATTATGTTGTGTTTTGAAGGGTAATATTTATTCACGTGATAATGTTGCCTAGACATCCTGAATTATTAGGATATGGTAGATCATGCTTTCCTACAAAAGGCAAATGCTGAGATCCAGAGTTGCACATCTTACATAGAAACTTAATAACACTTTTCAAATAGGTTATTATTATCAGGAAAAGTCTTAAAGCATACGGTATTTTGCAGCTGACTAGGTCTGGTTGGTCCTTTACGCTGGATGCTGTGACTCCCACTTTACAGCCATAAGATGTATCTGCACATTGGAAAGGTGACTGGATCAATGCTGTGGATTTCAGTCCAGGAGTGATGCACCTGTGACTGAAATAGCGATGCAACAGTTGAGATCAGTTTTAGTATAGAGCTTCTGCTAAAAAGTGTAGCACCCTTTGGACTAAAGGGAGTCATAATCTCTGAGAGGCAGTCATAGAGACAGAAAACAATTTTTTTGTGGAGCAATTCACTGACATCCACAGACTTCAGTCAGATGGCAGAATGTTAATATACTCGTTTGTGGTTTCTGTAGAGCTTGATTTTTTTAGAACAGTATGGAAACATCATCTTCATCTGACAGTGCGTGGGCATTACTTCATGACCATTTCTAAGAGCATGGCAAAAGGCACTCTGCTACCCACCTATCTATAAATAACTAAATATCATCAACCCAGACATAAAATTGCATTTTATGGGTAGTCTTAGGAACATGAAACATAGGCAATTAGATTACATGTAGTCCTACAACAGTCCCAGTAAAGAGAATGAAATTACTTAGAAACTTGCTGTCCAAACCACTTTCAGGTGAATTATTTCTTTTGCACACACTGTGAGACTCAGAGTACCTGTAAATACAATATGTGAATGACTTGGATTCAACTTGGACAATATGAATTTCTCTATAGATAGGCAGTTGTAGAGCCTTTACTTTTGTACGACTGAATTTTTGGATTGTAGATCTTGAGTCCTCTTTGCAGCTAAGGTAGCTGGAAAGGCTAGAGAATATATATAAAGGCCCTTTTTAATACTGGTGGAATTTTGACGGAAACAGAAATGTAAAGGATGCTGATAACTCTCTATAGTCCTTCAGTGAGCTCTACAGACTATTTTTCATTGGCAACCACTAAGGGAAACCTATCCCACTACAAGATGTGGCCTTCAAGCCAGGATTTTTTGAAACAAAGACCCTCCTGCAATCTTGATGGCTGTGTGTCTTTAGGCAGAATCCTTTGTTCAGCTGGCAACTCCTATTTTTTCCTGAAAAGGAGAATNAATAACTTTTAATACAACTAGCCAGTTTCAAAAAGTCAGAAGAGGAAAGCATGCCTCAAAAATGAATCAGTTTCTACAAACTGTGAAAATTGGGTCTCCCTCCTTCACTCAGCAACCAAACTGGTGTCCCTGCTAAAGGAAAAGCAGGGAAAACTCATCTGTTGTTTGTTTGGCAGCAACTGGCTGGACAGTTGTCATGCAATAACTCAGATTTAGTTAGTGTATCACATGCTGTCTCTTTGTTGGTAGAGCTTTTGGAAGGTAAATTGTAAGTTACTGCGGTGTGGGGAAGAAAATAGGAGTGACTGAAGGATCTACATCTACAGGAAAGAAAGTATGTTAATTTCTGCACATGTGGAACAGCATATTTGAAAGTGGAATTACAGTTGTACTAGTGCTGAAAATCACTGTTGTGACTCACCATGAACCATCCTGTTTTTAGTCTGACCAGGAGGCAGCTGGTTGAAAAAAAACATACCAGAAGAAATCCATAATGATGAAAATTGTAATGAGATAAAACAGTAATACGCTTCAATCATTGAACTGGAGTGTCAGGCAGATCAAAAGAGTACAAAATGCAGACAATCTAAAAATGGTGGTGAGTGTGACTAAGTAAAATGTCTGATCTTTGAGAATATTGATTTTTTTTGTTGTTGGTTTATGTTAGAATATCAAGTTATAAAGTGGTACAAGACATCTGGGGCTCCTCAACTCTGTAGAAGGACCTGGTGTCAGCTGGTTTATGAAATTAATGACGTGAAGATCAGGACAAAGGAGGATGGTTGGATTTTTCAAGGCAACATAGTATTAATTCAGCTGAAGCTTGAACTAGTGCAGATATCACAGAGGATGAAAATATTACATTAATAGGCATGTTCTGTGGCATATTTACCTAATGGCAATTTATGGTATACTTTCAAGCCTTGCTGTGTAAGACTTAAAAAGCCAAGCAGAAACTACTTAGGTTTTTCTGAGGATTGTTTTTTTATGTATATCTTGTAAAAAATAGTAGCGTTCATGAACTGTAGTAAGAAATGATGGTAAAGTTACTTCTTAAAGATAAATGAATTCTGAAAGAGTAAAAGACATTGAAAGACAAATGTAAAGTCTGTGCTGTAATGTGGATTGAAATTGAAAAAATATACATATTTATCAAAATGTAAAGCAAACTTTTAGTGCCTTTCAGCATACAGTGAATCATTTTATGGGTGAAATTCTGGTATCTAAAGTCGATGGTTAAATTTGGAGAGTTCAGTAAGGCCTTCATTTCATTTCAGGGGTGTAAAAGTGACAAAGATGACTTCATGTTGTCTAAGTAAGGCATATTTCCTTGCACATCATGTGTTATTCTGTGGGTGCACTGGGAGAGATGATCTTTTAGTTTTCATGAATCTGATCAGCTGAGATAAGAAGAAATGGTCTGCTGGGTCACATTATCACATCATCATCAAGGTCAGTGGTGGTAAAGCAATAGGTAAGATCTCAAAACAAGACTTGCAGAGAATTTGCTTGATATCAAGGCTCCTTTGAGTATAGAACTTTTATTGTGAAGCCCTCAGTCTGGAAGAAACACTGCAGTCTCTTGCATTGGCCCCTTCTTTGTAGTTATCAGCTGCATCTGGCTTACAAATACTGGAGGAGCAGGCAGATTGAGTTGCTTGCATGTGGAATTTACTGCACTACGCTCCCAGTGCATTTTGCACAATGGTGTAGCTGGGAGGGCAGGACACCAAGTCAATCTCAACTCGTCTGCACATGTCCAAGGCAGAGCATGTCCTAGGGAATGGTATTTGGTTAAAACTCTATGAGTTCTCAGAGCTTCAGTAGGTGAGACTGCTCTTGGGAGGCCGGTATTAGACTAGGACAAGTATGGTAAGACAAGTATTTACTTATGAAAGTAGAAAAATAACTTCAGCTGTATTGACCACATATTTGGACAGAGAAATCTTGACTGCTCAATCTTTCTTGGGGAATTGTCTTCTCCTGCTGATGTCTGGGTGGGATGGGGAAAGAAGAGAAATGTTTGTTTCTATGCTGCTACAAGTGTTTGTATGCGGGTGGTGAAGAGATCATGACAAATGTTTCTGCTGCTTCAAGAAGAATTCCTAGTGTGCTTCCTGAAGAGAAGGAAAAATACCATGAATTTCTGGCTTTCATCACTGCTCCATGCCAAAGACCTAGAATAGAGAGTGGGACTTCAGGATGGAGCTGCAGTAGGGAAACTTAACACTGAAATGCTTGAAGTTTCAAATTGCTTTCATTGCATGATGGACTCCCTTTACTCTTTCACTGCTTTATTTGTGAAAGGATGTACAAAGAAAAGGACCTGGAAGAAACAAGATTATACAATGCGTAATACAGTGGTGCTGCTTTTAACTAGTGTAATGTTTATGGCTGCCCATCAGTCTGAACAGGCTGTAATAGGAGAAGTACTTAGAATCATAGGATAGTACAGGTTGGAAGGCATCTCAGGAGGTTAACCAGTCAAACCTCCTGCTCAAAGCAGAACTCTGCCAAAGGTTTGTGTTTGTTAAAGACACAGGGTATAACATTTGTCAGTGGGGTGTGTTCTCTCTTGGCTTGTTATGCACCTGTAAAATAAATAATAATTAAAAAAATTAGACCAAAAACTGTAGGCAGGGGAGAATCAGATCCATTATCTGCAAGGCAATTTTGAGTAAAAAACGACAACCCAGCACATGCTAGCGTGGGATGATTTGATCAGCAGCATGTGGAGCAAAACCTGAAGAGGAGACAGTACTATGTGTTTCAGAATGTGAGCATCCAAGCCCTCTTTGTGCGTGGCTAAGAAGCCCAGTTCATTACTGAGAACAAAAGTAAACCAACAGATTTCAGATAGTGTCCATGGGTTGGTTATATAACAACACTTTCAGCTCTGTATGAACAGTTACAATGAGTAGCAAGCTGAGTCACTGCAGAGATTCATCATGGATATCACAAGCCCAAGGGCAGATCAACTGCTGTAGCAGGTGTTATAATGAAAGAATTTGAAAAATTATAGAAAGCCATCATAAAGTCTACAAACTGAAATGCTGCAGGAGAGCATCAGAGTACTAAAGCAAGCATGCTGTTTCGTTAGATAAAGAAATTACATAGGAGTCCCACCATTTTAAAGGACAATGAACTGTGACTGTACCCCATAATTAACAAGAAATCATGCACAACAAACACTAACCCAATTGATGAGACCACATCTCCCTAAACAGAGTGTTCAGAGCTTTGTTAAAGTCAGCCAGGTACCATGAAGTTCTAACAGTTACTGAG
The DNA here is from genome assembly GCA_013401275.1 of Pandion haliaetus. Lineage (NCBI taxonomy): Eukaryota > Metazoa > Chordata > Aves > Accipitriformes > Pandionidae > Pandion > Pandion haliaetus. The sequence continues at coordinate 9,616 of VYZV01008286.1, read as the reverse complement.
AATTTCAAGAGAAGGATCTAAAGTAGGTAGTAGCTGATGTCATTCGATAAAAATGTCTAATCTGGGGTAAAACTGAGCCTGGCTACTCATGTTTTCACTGAAGGACAGTATTCTTTGTTCTAATGACTTCTAGGAGTTTTAGAGTTCTAATGAGCAGTGTTTAACACTGTGAAGGAGGCATGGACCCTGTGGTCTTGCTGCCATCTCACAGCATCATACAGTAGGAATGATTCAAATATTCACAGGTGAGGCACCATTGCAATCAAATTTTGATGTGAACTACTAGACCTGTTAGGAGATGTGATCCTTAGTTAACTGATTATGTAACTAAAATTTTTCCAAGTTAAGGATAGATTTAAGAGGTAGAAATGAAATATAAGAAGTACAAGGATATATACAATTAGCATGACAGAGCATATAGTATCACACTGAACACTAGCCAAACCTACTTTGGGATAACAGGTTCAGTTTTAGAAATGGACTTTTGTTTAAAGCAAGATGCTCTTGACATTGAAAAATACTCCATGAAACCTTACAAAGCATTGGACAAAGCATATGTGGGTTGGATTTAAGCAGTCCATTTGTCTCCCTCTCACATGCTATGATAAAATGAATCCTGAAATACTTTGTGTAATGACTCATCTGATATTAAGATGTGTCAGTGTTCATAAACAATGCTGTTCATCTTCTGTGTGTATGTGCATGTGTAAGAGGTGTAGGTGGAAGCTGAAGTTTTAGTTGTGATGACTCAGCCTTTATTCACTGCTTCTCTTATTTATGAAGAAATTCTCTTCTTTCCTGTGCACTTAGGTGAAGTTCCAGGGTTCAGTGAGGAATGCAATATGTTTGTTTCTTGGAACAATCCCGAGATTTTTATGTCTCGGATATTTGACTGTTAAAAATTCAACCTCCTGTTGCAGGCAGTGATCTTGGGTTTTTTTTGGCCCTACTTTCTTTGCTCCCTTTCTCGGTAATCTACTCAAGTTAATGGGGAAGTTTTACCTACTCTCTTCTCTGTCAGATTTTACATGCCATTATTACAGTGGTTTTGTAGGTAAAGCTTATTAAGGGAAATATGCCTCCTACGAATTTCATTCTCAAAGTAAGAATTCTCATTTTGTTATCTTGCCAGACTATTTGATAAGCTAGTGACCAATTAGGATAAAATGCAGAATGTTTATGCGAAAATTGTAGGTAAAGGAACAAATAGGTTTGACAGTGATTTAGGTCCTGATTGGTAAAGAGGTGAAATAGTCTATTCAACTTTCCAGCATGTTTTTTTTCTTATTAGGATTTGTATCGTTATAATTTTTAGATTCTGTAATTTGTATAATCTATTAGCTGATAAAATCTTCTTCAATAAAGTATGAAAAAGGTGACTTGTCTTTTAATAGGACTAAGTTCAGACTGAGAGTTCCCACTTAAATTTTGCTTTAGTAGTTACTTGCAAGCCGCATACACTAAGTGTAGCCAGCAGATGGAGGACTCTACTAGCTGCTTAAAATTGTTGGCTATTCATGGCAGACACATTACAAACTGAAAGCTGTTGCAGTTTTGATGCTTCATATTTCTTAAAATGTGAGAACCTATATTTTAAAAGATGGATGCTATTATAATTATTTGAACTATCTTTTCTTCACAATGATTTATAGCTCCATTGGTGTCTTTTAACCTTTGTGGATGGTGATGGCACTTAGAAACCAGATGATCATTGCAAAGCCAGGACATGCACACACATAAATATATATATGTGGGAGTGGAGGGAGGTCGACTGCATTTCTTTTTAACACCATGAAAACTCAAAGGTCCATAATTGAAATGTACCTGCCAGTCTTGATACTATGCAACGATATGTGGGCTTTCTGTTTCCTTTTTTGGTAAATGTTGACCAGTGTAATTCACCATGCTAAATGAGGTTTTTTTTACACAGCATATCAGGGTATGGCTTGGTAACAGAGCTAAACTGATCTTGTGTCACTTGAAAAGGGCAGGCCTGCTTCTCCTCTCCTCTCCCTCTCTGTAAATGCTGGCACTCTTACCATTATTGTCACAGTGCTGTCCACCTTACCTGCCGTCTCCTCCCAAGAACCAGTGAACAGAGTTAAACTGGCAGAAAAATAGCTTGCCAAAATAAAAGCGAATAGGTTTCTACTGATTTAGTTCTTTGAAAAATTTAACATGAAATCACACAAGTGTCAGTGGGAAAGGGGCAGGCATTTGTGATCAGGGTAAAGAAAAAAGAGAGCAGGACCTCCTGATTTAGTTTTCTATATGCACAAAAGGTGCAATCAGTGTAGCTCAGAATTAATGAGTTTATGAGGTTGCAGGAACAATATAAGTACATAAATATACACCAGTAGTTGCAGTTCTCCTGTAATGAAGAGTAACTGTTGACTGCAGATGTTGTTCTGGAATTTCTCAAGAACTTCGTTACACCTGGTCAAATGGACACAATACTTGTTGATATGGTAATCCCTTCTTTTAAAGCATGGTCAGCCTGGGACTTTCTCTTATAACTTTGTTACCTCTGTACTCCTTGAGTGGCTAAAGCAACTTCAGCACAAAAGCTTATGGAAGCTGTGGCAGCCCAAGCAGTGACAATAGCAGAGAGGAAAGAGGCAGTTGTGCAGGTGGTGTTGGTATGTGAATCGAGCAAGGCTGCCATTTTCTTTACCAACTTCCACTTTGTTCTGACCTCTTGCGCTTCAGAGAATAGGGGCAGCAGCAACAGAAGCAAGCTGTCTGTGATCCCCCCCACCAAGTTTTCCCCTTTTCCACTCCACAATGGGTCTGCTGGACCATCTCGCTCTGTTTCTTTTTAGCTGGTCAGCCAACCCAGCATGACTTTTCCCTGGCTGCCTACCATCTGCCTGTAGACTCTCTTCTCCTTTTGTTCCTCTTTAAAAGCTTACTCCTGTGAGGCACTGAGAGTCTGCAGTCCAATGCTAAGCGTGCACATTTCCTACCGATGCTTAGGACAAATGATTGCTTGGAATCAATTAAGAGAGTTAGCATCTAGAGACAAGGTATCATGACTTGTAAAAAGGACACACCAGCAATGGTAGCTCAGTTTGAGCCATGTTTTTTGTAGCCTTGTAATGATGTCCTAATGAATATTTATCATTATTTGTGAGACCCTATTTTCAGCAGTTGGGTATTATAGTAACAGCTGACAAAATGCTCATTTTGGTTTGTAATGAAATTGTCTCTGTTTTAGCTGTTTATTATGATGGGGATGTCACTCCCATACCATTGTGTCTGCCATTGTAACACAGCTGGATTATTGGCAGGCTAGCAAGTTTAAAGGCATATCTGATTAGTTTGTTTCTTGTCCGGCTGAGGGTCTCTAAGTGGAAATGTTAACTCTTTGCACTGTGCATTTACCTTGTAGCTGAGGTGAACAAAGTCAAGTCAGGTTTGACAGGGTTTTTTTTAGCATAAGAAAATTCTTCCAAAACCTTCTAAGCTTTTGCTTTTAGTAGCAGTCGCTAAAATAAAACTCCTTTAGTAAGAAGCAATACAAAAAGAGTGTTCACTGATCAATTCAATTGAATTAGACTTTTAACAACTTTAAATCAGTTGGAATAGACTATAATGTAAGTATTGCAGTGAGGAATGCTTGTTAGGTATGTGCCACAAGAAAGCTGTGTATGCTGTTTGGCAAAGCGTAATTTAGTACTGCTTTATTTTGAACAATAACCAAGCCCTTGGCTTGTGTCAGGCTTTTGTACTTCACCTTTCTTGTATCCTTGCTACACTGGGCTGATCAATGCAGAGATGTTTGTGATGGAGAGGATTAGCATTCATTCTGTACATACGTGGTCCGAAGTTCTCAGCTGTCTCATACAATTCTTCCTTTAGCCTCCAACCATTGTATTAATTCAGTGAACTTATAAGGTCTAGAATATATTCCACAGTTTTTTATTTGTTAAAAAATGTATTTGAATAAAATAAAAGCTTTAAACTTCTTTTGCTCCTAACATTTTAAAGCAACTTTCTATGTTTTTTCAATCACATCAGACTTAAAAACAAAATAACTCATTATGGGTAAATCTCTCTTACATCAAAATAAGTGTCCACAGAGAGTGTCCATTAGTAATAGGTATTGTACTTTAAAGCCATACCCACTTTAAGCCAACATCCTGCATTGGCTTTGCTGCCACATTTTTATCCTATCTGACATAATAGTATAAAAGTATGTTTTTATCATTTGGGGGAACTGCTGATAGTGGCTTGAGGCTTTACAATGCATAAAACAAGGCCTGACTCCTCTGCCAAAGGGTGGGCAATCTAATTCAGTGGAATATTGGCCAATTTGACACTCAGTTTTCTGAAGAAAAAAACTCCAAATTTTTAAATGTAATCATGTCTTTTCTCCTGCAGTTATTAATTCTTTTGGCCTGAATATAAGACAAGGCTTTACCAGAAAGTAAAATCTGAAATAGTATTGCTTGCCTTATTCCTCAGAGTAACAGTCAGAGATGGCAAATGTTTTGTTGCCTGGTACAAAATTTGTTTTAAAAAGCACCGCTACTCGTTGTTTTTGGTGCCAGCCCAAAGTTCTGTTGGTGCCTAAGTTGGAATGAGCAGCAACAGTTCGGCACAACCGCTTGAAGCGTTTATCAAGTTCCTTTGATAAACACAATGGCTCTTCTGGTAAAGATAGCAGCAGGAGCTTCTGGTGGAGCTGCTCCTGGAATTCAGGACCTGTTCGAAATACTGGTCTGGCAGAAAGGTGGGAAGATTGTGACCTGCTGTAGATCTAAAAAGCAGATAAGAGCCTTCTAGTCCTCTCGCTAACCACTGTTGAAGTTCAGGGGCAAAGAAGAACTTGTAAAGAGTGGTGGTGTACTGTGGGAGAAGGAAGCTGTAGGGCAGCAGTGGAGGTGAGGGGTAGGTGGGGTGGTTGGGCAACTTTAACCGGAGCCTTAAGATCTCTCCTATCAGAAGACCTGATGAGAGGTGACCCTCTGATGTAGCAGGTTACTGGACCTGGACATCATGTGTACATGTAGCACTGTGCTCTGCCTGCCCCTCTGCAAGGATCCCAGTTGTTCAGCAGATGACAAAAATAGGGTAACAAGCTAAATCTGACACTAGGGATCAGCGCACTGTAGCAGTGGTATATGAACAGCAACCAGGAGACTGAGCTGTAGCATGAGCAACCAGGGAAGTGAGTAACACAGCATAAAAGAGTCATCAAGATTGATTGTAGGAATGTGCATGGTGGTGTAGTGGAGAGAAAAAGATCAGGTCTGGAGCTAGAAAGAGGCTGAGGAAAGCAGTCTGGAGAGCAGGTTCCCTACAGCGTGGCACATTTCATGGTTTTAATGTACAGTTTGTTGGTTTGTTTCAGTTCTAGAACATGGGATCACATTTGTATTCATGACCTCCTTATTATTAGGCCAATAGAGTAATCCAGAGCCTGATTCCTATAACATGGACAATGGATGTATACGTATGTCTTTGCATGTACGTTCATGCTTTCACTGCATAAGCACATTGACACAGAAGATATGTATCTAAGGAATCCAAAGAAAGATGTTTTGCAAGCTAGGACCTTTATTTTCTTTCCTGCCCTGGTCCATTGACCTGATGGCTTTAGTGATGCATTGGTGATAAACATGAAGCTATGTAATCTGCCACACAGCCTTGGCTTTTGGCTACCAATGCAGTTCTAGATCTCATCAGTGAAAGATATTTGCAATCTTACGCTGACATTTAGGAATCTAGTTTAAATGTTTTGTCATTGTTTTCCCTGACTTAAGTTTTAGCGCAATCCATGTTAGTCTGGAAAACTTTTTACATTGTCATTTTTTTAAGCTATGAAACAAAAGGTCATGGAAATGCTCATTAGAGTAGAGGCTTCAATCTAAGTTTCTGCCAACAGAGAGAACAGCTTTAAATACACCTCTCTTGGGATTACTGCCTCCCTTTTCTCAAATAATGCTGCTCTTCTGAGGATGCTCAGATTAGGCAAATTACATTTTAAGATAAAAAGAGACTTTATTAGAAATTGACAGCCACCTCTAATTTAGTGGTCTATGATGGATTAAACCATAAGGTTGTCTTTGCAGTGTTGATTTTGAAGCTTCAGACAATAGCTGGTTTGGGTTCTGCCTCAATTATATAAAACTGAAATTCATTGACATTTGAGTGGAAAAGGAATCTGGATGATTGATTTCACCTTTGGCCCAACTCCCTATAACTAAAAATTGAGAACAAATGGAGCTGATTTTGCTGTAGAAAAGTGTACTGCAGTTGCGTTTTGGCTCTTAAAAAAGAACGTGGGATGATTTGGAGCTGTATCCCATTTGTTCACAAATGGCAAGGACTTAGTGGGGAGAAAGTATCTCTTGTTCTGTATAACACTGACTGTTAAGTACCTAAGTTTGTCACTGTAGTGCAATATGCATTACATCTGGTTTCTTCATACATCCTCAGTTTAGAAATAGAAATTCAGCTGTTACCATAATGAAAGGAGACCGCTGCGCTGGCATTTTAATTTTTAAAAAGCACACTCTAGAATACTAAAGTTAAAGCAGGAACATTCTTTCAAAATGATCGTCTGTGTTCCTGCAAGAGTTTGTAGAAAGTGTTAATAATATAACGCAGCACACAAGAACAGATGTCCCATGGCAAAGTTTAAATAAAATTGGAAGAAATTAACACCCAGTTTGCTAATGTGCAGCAATGGAAACTTTGTTCTACATATGGGGGCTCAAGCTTGGACGCCTACATCCCCTCCCCTTCATTATTAAACAAAGAGGAAAATAGGAACACAATAAAAATAGAAGCTGATAAAAAAAGCTCAATCGATGTGTTCATTTTTATCCTGTAGCAGAGTTTCATTTGCTGATCTGTTTTCTCTGCATAATTGCTGATGAATTGAACTCACCTTTAATCTCTGAAGCACAACTCTTAATTGCATAAATGCAATATATAAAGGCACACAACATAATCCCAGTTCCGGAACATTGTTACTTTGATCTTTCCCTGAGCCATTATCTTATTAATTTTTTAACTCTATGAAATTGTTTGAACTCAACAAACCTTGGATAATTAGGAAGTTTAGATAAATGATTTTAGGTTTGGCTTGTCCTGTTTCAAGTAGAGGTGAGGAAGAATCAGTGTCAGATTGAATAAAATGCACTGTATCCAGTTCCTGAAAAATTGTGAGTAGTTTTATGAATGTAGCTTTGTAAATTTACAGTTTTTTGCCTTCCTCACCATTCAGAAATAAATTTATGTACATATTTAGTATCCAAGTCTTTTCTTCCTTATTTGATATTGAACTCTCAGGTCAGCAATATCGCAGCACAGTGCTTAAGACTAGGTGCCACAAAAAGCCCTTTTTTTATGTGTAGATCTTTGCTAACTTGTTGGGGTTTTTGTTTTTACACTGTGTGTTATTCTGAAGAGACAATGAGGTGACGACCACTCACAGGTGAGGGCTGTCTTTGAAATGCAGGAAAACTCTCTCACACAATTGTTATTCTTTCATGTGAATGAACCAAATATAGCTAAATTACTCCCAANNNAGAATTTTACAGTTTGATCCATGCTTTATGGATTGTCTAACTATATGTTAGTCTCAGAAGCTGGCATTTCTACTTTGTCTGGTAGGTGGGGAAAATGCTGTGGTAACTGTGTTGTGATGACTGACCCGGAAAGAAATTCTTTTAAGTAGATTATTCAGAATGTAATTTAAAGCTTTCTTCTTCTTTTGGTTTTTTTTTTTTAAATTTGATTTTAGAAAGATTTTTGTTCTTTTAACAATGTTTATTGGAGTCTTACTGTTCTGTCTCTCAAAAATTATGATTCCTTTTGTGAGTGCCAAGCATTAGCTATGTTCTTTCTCATCCAGAAAACAATAGATCAATTTAATCAATCAATTTAATCCTATGCCTCTGCTTCTCCATTTTTAATAGAACTTAATTACCAAAAGATGCAATACTCCTTTTATAGCAGTTGCATTAATTAGGATTTTTCCTGGATATAATAATTCTGAACACTTCACTGCTTTCAGTTTGATTATTCATTACATTCAAGCAGAGACTGTGGATGTTAGCATCATTATGTATATTTTACCTTGTCACAAAGAAGTTTCAAATTTTACCCTTTCAGCACTTTTGAACATCTGCCTGGAAAAAAAAGAATTCTTAGAAAGTTTGACATGTTGAGTTTTTGGATTATCTGGTCTTTGTTTGCGCAGAAACTGTCTGAAAATTTCCATTCATGTGTGTGGTTGTAAGAAATAAATTCAAGTTCCTCCTTTCATTATGGCTGAGAGTTGGGGAAGCACTGTTGAATAGGGCTTGGCAAAGGACAGATTCAGGCTACCTAAAAGATAGCTGTTGCAGCACTGACCTCTGTACCTTTCTATCCCCATGTGATTTACACACGAGTCTTTGGTACATGGAATCAGTGGTACTTTTGGCCATCAGGCAGTAGTATCTGTGAGATCACTCTCTTCTGTACTTCCTACCATATGTCCAAAATAGAAGTGGCTTCACTGTGGAGGTACTGAAATAGCGCGATTCCCTCCCAATAGCGCGATTCCCTCCCAAGTCAGGACCATGGACAGAACATGCTCACACCTGCCTTCCAAATACATGTAGTTATTAATGCAGAGAATAGGCAGTTAAGTTTAAAGGTCTTCATCTAGTAATTTAGTCAATTGAACCCCAAGTCTAGAGAAACCCCCTACTGTATATTTTATACTTATGTTTTAAGTTCTATTCTTCATTATTTCTTACTGATTTTATAGATTAATTTCTAAGAAGAGGATTTGAATGTGACTGTATTAGTCAAGGACCTGGACAAGGAAAATCCTCCTCTTTTTACTTCTAGAAGAACTCCTACTGAAATATTGGTCTGCTCAGTGTATCATATGCAAATGTCATTTACACTGAATACAGCTGCAATATTTTGCCATTTATGGAGCATTGGAAATACAGCAGGCAATTAAGTATGTATTGATCCACTGTCTAACCATTAGAGACAACCTTAATATAAGTTTAAAATGGCTTGAAGCATAATACAATTGTCAGCTTCTTTTGCTGGGGAAAAGAATAAGTGCTGAAGCATTATGGAGTACTGGGAAGAAGAGATGTGGTTAGTACAACCGTTAAACTCTGACAATATGTACACTTGATATTCTTCTATAGGAGAACAATAGAAAAGAATGATAAATTAGCCTGTAAGCCTTCACAGCTGCAAGAGTTTTGGATGCTTACAGTGTCCTGTTTTCCTAAAATAACGAGAATGTGCTTAAAAAATAAAAATCTTCTCTATCATTTGGTAATATAGTATAGAGTTTTGAAAGCAATTTTTTTTTAAAAAAAGCATGAAACTCCAAGTAAAAATTCAATACCATTTCAATGAGCCTTTGATTTCAATAAAACTGCACTGGACTAATGGTTCAATTCCTCATGATCAGTAAAACTTGATGAATTTACTAAAGTATGTTTTAGTGTTTGTCACTTATGAAAAAAATGCAGCGTGTAGTATCTGATGACAGAAGGTTTATATTTCCCATTATGGAAAATCTCTTTGACTTTAGGGCAAAATAGTTCTATATTATGACAGAAATACATTGTCACAGGTGGCAGAG
>VYZV01008284.1:6204-16927 GCA_013401275.1 Pandion haliaetus | reverse complement strand
GGACTGTCCAACATAGAAGCAACAGGCACCATCTGGCACTGATTGCATTTGCATCAATGTTCCAAAATAAATCAGTATTTGTTAAGTAATTGCAATTGGACCTGTGTGCTGGGAATGTGAACGCTACTGTGTGCTACCTGGGAATCGCTGACTATGAATTTGCATTGGAAAGTAATGTTTCTCATTCTTGTAAAAACTAAGTAATCCTTACTTTTACATGGAAATATGAGTAAATAATTCTGCAAGTAACTATATAACAAATCTGTAATAAATTACTAACAGATTATTTTACCTGCACTTTCTTTATTGCACTGACAAACTGGGCAGGTCAACTGCTACTGAAGAAAGGTTTTCTCTTCAAGGTATTTGATTTTGTACATGCACACAGAGAGAGACACATATCTTTATTTCAGCTTGCAAATATCAAGCACTTCATTTTTCAACATGAGTGTCTCAGCATGTTGCTAGAACAATAAATATTTTATTCAGAAGATTTGTCCATGCAAGTGTTGTTTGTTTTTTTTTTTTTCACAGAGATGCATTCCAATATAAAAGCAAGTTACATTCATTCTATTCCCCTAGCAGGTCATTTTTAGAAGACAGTTTGTCTTTGGTGCTAAGGCTACGCCTGAAAGTCTTCATCCTCCCTTCACTGATTAAAATCTAGTGTTGCAATTAAGTTCAGTGTTCACTTCCAATAGGGTGTATAAAATGAAGAAAGGTTGTAGCTCCCTTAGTTTCTTTTGTACAAGAGTGGAACATTTACAGTAATGCTCTGCAGTGCCCCTTTCTGAAGCACTCTTGAGTAAAGAACTTCAGCTGCTATCAGAGTGGCTTACTGATACCCACAAGTACCTTTAGCTTCAGTAATTGTTCAATTATTAGGCTTGTTTCACTTATTAGATTTCATAGCTCAATATTGAGACAAACTCCTTATGTCTGAAACTTCACTAGAAATGAAAGGAGGATGTAAAGTAGCTTCTTTCTTTGCATGCCACAGTCTTCCAGAAAATTGAATTTTTCTCTGCCAAAACATTTCTACTCTTCACTGATTCTCAGACAGAAATGTTCCTCAAGATAACCTTTGCTGAAATTACTATTTTTTGTATTCTTGGTGGGGAAAACAATCCTTCATTCTTTTTCTATTTAAAGATCAATAGCTTGATGGTGGGTAGTTCTAAAATGATACTTGCTGGAACAGTACCACAAATAGTTGAGGATTGTTACTGACATTAAAGCACAAAAAATAGCTTGTTTAAACAAACTAGAACAATTTGTACAATTAGCAAAGGGAAGACAGACATTGCACAGTGTTTCATGAGTTTTTCCCCAAACAAATCCAAAGTGAAGAACACTTGGTGACAGGGAGTTATCATTAAAATGAAGCTGAAAAAAAAGTTGAGGATCATGCCTAAATTTAAGTTACTTATCTTATGATATCATCTGTCATACCTTTCTCATGCTACAAGATCGCTGCCAACCAGTTCTACTGCAACACCAAGAAAAGCAGAGACGGTGGGGGAACATCAATAGGAAGTGATTCTAACATTATGCGCCAAAAAAACCCAGAAGCCCCAAATTAACTGACATAAAGCCATTAACCCCACTAAGATTCAGTTTTTATTTACACAACACAGTGGTCAAGGGTGTAATAACCATTTTATTAGTATGGATTTGCAGTCCTTTTGTAAGTCTGTGTCATAGCCTTAACGCTAAGTACATGTACAAGTTCAGAGTGTTAATTATTCATTCAGCAGAAGCAGAAAAAAAACCTAATTTGGAATGAGGCACATCATTGCTGTCAGCGACCTTTTCTGGTTTAATTACAAGTCCATGCCTTGGCTTCTTCATGGAGTTCCTGTTATATTTTTCATATATTTAATTCCAAGATCTTTAAAATGTTTGCTGTGATAGATAGTTTACCCCCCCAAAATTAATATGCTTCACAAGAAAAGATTCTAACTCTTATAGCTTCCTTATTTTTTCTAAACACAGTACATAGAAAACAGCTCATTGGCATTTTTACCTCTAAAGGTGCAATGCCATTTGGCCCCTGCTGGACTTCCTTTTCTGTAAGTGGAAGTTTTAAAGTTTAAGAAGGGTAATTTAGAGCAGAAAAGGATCAAGATATTCATCTAGTAGAAATTTTTTCTAAGCTCTGTCCTTTATTTTCCATATCCCCTCTGTATCAGATGGGGTACATAAATATCAAATCTCCTGATTTTGCAGGGAAATATTTTTTATCAATAATTTCTTGGTTCTTTATACCTATTGAAGCACATTAAAACACATACGAAACTGAAAGCACTGAGACACATTAGAAAATTTCCTCAAGGTTGTTACGTTTTTTAAGAGAAAATTTAATAAAAACAATGAAAGTCTCATAAAATCATCTTAAATATGAGGAACTGAAAGAATTGGAAGTTGTTTGATAAATGCTCCTAAATGTACTAAAAAATATTTTATGTGCAAAATTTGTGTGAATTTTTCATTTGTTTCAGAAAAACAAAGCTTCGTTTATCCAGTGGAAAAAAAGACCAACAGTTTTTCAACACTAACCATCTTTTATAAAAAGTAAGTAAAGTAAATGTGACATGTTAAAAATCTAAACAGCAAGCAATACCATAGCACACCTGACTGAATCTCTGCTATTATGATTCTTTAAATGAATTCACAAAATTAGCTGTGATTATGCACTACAGAATGAGATTTTGATTTAGAGAGGAGAATCAATTCAGTGCAGGGTTAAGTCTTGAAAATAGGTTGTTACACAGACATCTGCAGAAAGTTTGGAGCTTTACAGTAAGTGTTTGCCAAAAGAAGTCCTTGGATAATACAATACATCCATTTTAATGTCTCTCTCTTCACAATAAACTGACTGTGAAACTGCAGCACAATAGCCATTGGCCAAGAGTACTGCTGTGAACCTGAAGTGATCAATGTGTGTATTATGATTAAGAAAAAATATAAGAGCAAATTATAAAAATAACACCTAGATTTAAAGCCAGCAGTCCCACTTAAACAGTTTTAGTATTATTTCAGGTCTGCACATTTGAAAATTATTATATAAATTATATACTAGTGGGAACATGAAAAATATTATTTATTGGTGCTTGGTATTAAGTAAAAACTTACTTCAGTAACTAAAGCCCTCAGGCTGAGTATTCATTGGAATGATACATCTCATTGCTCAGCCAACTGATGATACAAACTGAAGCTATTTTTTCTCTTTAAAGCAAAATGTTCATAAAATCAAAACTGCCCTATCTCTTCCAAAGCCTGAACTAAGCAAACACCTAGTTCAAAAAATCCCAACTTTGACATTCTCTCATTGTTGTTGTACATTCTCTGATGGTATTTGAAGATCTTCCTTCAGTAGACGGAAACAAACATGTTCTTTTCCAAGTTTCTAATTATTTTTTTAGCCATTAGAGGCTTCTGACTTTTAGAAAGCAGCTCAGTAATTAGCGACAGGATTGCTGTCAGCTCCTGTGCCAAGGCAGTGGTGGGAGATGCACCACCACCTGCAGCACCTGTACAATAACCTCACTGGACAGAAGTGTGGTAAGATGGGGGCCAGCCGGGCATGGACGGATTTCGATGCACTGGGTTGGCAGTGGGAAGGCATCCTGAGTCCCTGGACTTGTGAAATACAGTGATTGTCATCATAAGCAGTGGTGGTTACTGACTTGTCTGATTTCACACACAGCCTTGCATCATTAATGAAAGTAGCATAATTTTACTAAACCTCCAGCATGGGGATTCTGCCCACTACATGGCATTTGTCAGATCAGTTATTAGTGTCATATTACTTGGTGTGTCAACGTGGAGATAAAATTTGTTGCACTGGCTACGGATTTCAGCATTTTGATAATATGCTTGAGTTCCTAATGTTTCCATATAGTTGAGGAGAAAGGCTACACCATTCAGCTGAAATGGAAGTTACAGCTATTAACAACCCCATATTTTACCAGGATGACATCACAATTTTTGCACAGTGACATTTCCTCTTCCTCCTGCTAAGCAGCCTAACCATTCTTTCATTTTTTTGCTGTACCTCAGAGCCAACTATGTAATATTTTCAAATGCCAGCACTGTATAGGATGTAAGAATGGTGAAACTACCAGCAGGTACAGGAAGCACTCCGCACTGTGTAAAAGCAGCTTTCTCCCAGTTTGGTCCTGCAACATACACTGGTATTGAGGAAGAGCCAGAGCATGCAACAGAAAAATTGGGCTGAACTCTACTGGCGTAAATGCACCCAACGTTAACAGAGACAGTGATTTAAGCATGACCCAGAACATGTACCAAAGTAGCTCAAACATGTTTTTCTAAAGATGTAACCATTTAAGTCCAGCTTTGGAATAGTACTATGACATGCCAGGGACAGATTAGGGAAGCTTAAATCAAGTCAGCAACCTACTCTGATGGAGATCTCAAAAAGGAGATCTTACCCACACACATGGGTACATGTCCCCAAGAGCTGCTCCATGGTAATGTCTGTCCCACAGAGCAGCTTCTCAGCAGGTAATGCCACAACAACAGAAAGTCTCACCACACGCTACAATAAATGTACCAAGAATCATTTTCAGAAAAACTGAATCCTGCATCAGTTTTGTGAGGTAACTAGTCCCATTCCCATGCAATCTCCCTGCAATCCTGACTGATTAGGAACCATAAAAAGCGGATGCACTTCTAACCTTGTTCACATATTTGCTGTAAGCAAAATCAAAACGGCTACAAAAAATAGCTACCTTCAAAATCAGAAGGATAGAATACATGTCTGGAGACATGGGAGGAAAAAAGCCCAGGTTCTCACAAATATTTGCTAATAATGCCAATGGCTTTGTGCTCCCCTGGTGAGCTTAAAAAACACAAGTAAACTCCGAACATCACCAACCTGAGCTAGACTAAATCAATACAGTAAATATTCTCAGAAGGTTACTTTCCCATTCCCGCTACCAGAAAAAAGGCATGCATTTGATGAAAAGGCAAGAAATATCAAGCTAAATGGAATTTTTATCCAACTATATTCACACGTAAAACACTGAGGATAAAATGCTTAGTGTTTGAGACACAGGAGGTGGGAGCACAAGTATCAGCTGGTTCCCACCTTGTTTCTTGCCTGGAGCAAGGTAACTGCTTCTTCAAGCATGGAAACTGAGGCATCAGGTGGAGGGACTGGTATGCTTTCTAGCCCCATTCTGTGTGGATTCAGCTGGCTTAATCCACCCAGCTCGGGAAAGCCAAAGTGTCTGGATGGAGTTTTTACTTCTATGCCTGTGAAGGGGACAATGGACAAAACCAGCTGCTTGCAGGTGAATTTGTGTGGCAGTTGCCTGGCAACTCACAGCAGGAAAGAATTTAAATCCAGCATTAGCAGCTCATTTTAGAGGAGATGAAACTATGCCAGGAGTTTTTCTCTGTGGGAACAATGGAAAATAGCTTCTTTGTAAAAACAGTACGTGAAGACTATATCTAAAGCATGCCTCTGTCCAAAGGGAGCCATAATGGGACTTAACATATGCAACAGAATATGAAACTCAAACACTAATATGAACTCCCTGACATTTGAGTACAGGTTCAGAATTCCCCAAGTCAAGCAAATAAGGTATTGTTCAAATACCACATATATATATTTAATTAAAAAGACCAGTGTAACCAAAGGAGGAAAAAGGCTATTGATATGACAAATGTAGGTTGTGGTAGGGTACAAGTCTTCTGAGTGGACCCTTTTCCACGCTGACATCAGCAGGCAGCAAATAAATGCAAACCGCTCTTCTTTAAACTCCAAAAGGCTATATAGAATCATTAGCTGTAGATGGACTGAGCTAGAAATGCTAAATATTTTCAGCAATAATATTTTAAATAAAAATTCAATTTCTGAGGAAAAAAAACCCCAACACTAAAAACTGATTTTTTTTCCCCTTGTTTGTATTTTTGACCAGAGGGGGGGAAAAAAAAAATGCCAATGACACACAAAAAGTAATAGAATAAATGACAGGTTTCATTTCAGGGCTATTTTAACCCAAGTCAGAATATTTCTTTTCACTGAATTGATCTGGACAGCTTTGCTTTCAATCTGCTTTAATTGAAAATATGAAAATGAAATATTACATTTTTCCTCATAAATAATTCCAAATTGCTGGTCCACAAAAGATTAGAACATTTCAGCTTTTCTTGTTCCTACTGTGTACAAACCAAATATTTCTATGATGTAAATGTCAAGCTTCATTTAAAACAAAATATACCCTGAACAGCTGCAAAACCATTATAAAAAATTTCAAAGTAGCAGACTCATGCTTTTAGCTTTTTCCTAACTCACCACTGATTTTCTATATATAGAGCTTTTGGCATATTACCAAGGGGCTGAATTTTAAAATGCAACTTTAAGGTGGCTGCCATTAGGCATGCAAGTTCTGAATTTTAACCAGAGCAGCTGGTTAGTCACCAACTCTCAAACTGGAACCTCTCCCCCTGCAAAACTTCATAAGTAGTATATGTCATTGAAAAGTGACAAACTCCAATGTCCTTAGCAGCTGCTTTTGATACTCCACTCACCCAATGTTGTGCTCTAGTTTACCCATTGGGATTCTCAGATGTAATTAGCTATTAATTATCAGTGAATAAAATATTCTGTATAAATGCAAAATAATTAATAAAAATAACTGGCCCTTCTTTGAATGAAGACGTCCTCCATGAAAAGCACCTTTCAGAAATAGGAGGCTGTGGGAAGCCTTGTGCTAGAATGGTGTAGCAGTTAACATTAATTTGTCTGGCACTAGGATGAAACACCATGTCATCTACCACATTCAAATGGGAATTAAAAAAATCTCACAGGCCCTATATAATATTCAGTGTACATACAAATTACATACCTGGTTCTGGTTCTGCAGCAGTCAGGAAGATGGCACCACTAGGAACAAGTCCCCAATATTTGCAGAATTCTAGGAAAAAATATTTTAAATGTAAAGAGATCATGGTGTCACACATTTATTTTGCAAAATAAAGTGGAAAGACAATATACAAGCCAAGAGAAAAAAGAATGAGTGGATGTATGCATATTTTAAAATGTGTCATGGAGCAGTAACCTTTTTCTGAACTCTGCAAAAGCATGAGATTATAAATACAATTCTCCTATAAGAATTTTCCAAGATAATTTTTTCATATATGCCTTTAATACTCTTCTCTTCTACCATCTTCCAAACAAGCAGGACTCCCCCCACCCTCCCCCAAGAATGCACATTTCTGCTGGTTAGTAATGTGATAACACTTCTCTTCCAAGACAAATCCAAAGAGAAGACACTTGCCACTCAGCAGCATTTTCCCTCCTGAGAACATAATTATCTGTTTTGAGACAACATGTGGCTTTTATACTATGAAAATGCAAAATACAACTATACCAGGATTCGTTCCAATGGGGAATAGACATGAAGTGTTAAGCACATATCCGAAGTCAAGATAAATAGTGAAGATCAAAACAGGGAGAATAATCTCTTAAATTTAGTCTCTTTTGAGCATAAGAACATTCAGGAAGGAAGTTGGAGCTGTGTTAGTGTAAAGGATCACACTTCTAGCGAAACACTGTGACTGCAAAAGCAGCCAGGAAGCCTTTCTTCAACAACCTCAGCAAACCACCACTCCACAGACCATATCACACCTATCTGGTTCTTCCTAACTAGTCAGTTTGTAGTTAGAGTGAGAACTGTTGTATTAGGGAATTCCTAAACCTTGCTAGCTCCTTGGGAGCATAAACACTCCTGGATCATTGTTGTTGGGGTGGAACTATAATGAGAGAAACCTTGAACTTCTGCCTTTAGCCATATTTGAAATCATTCCTTTGCACAAACAAGCATCAAGCTTACTTCAGCCCCAATACAGTCTCGATTCCTATTTGGGTTGAAAATGGAAGAGTTCTACACATCTTTCAAAAACCAAAAGCACCAGCAGCCTATGAGCAAAGAAAAGCAAAACCTATCTGGTATTTTTTAAACTACTAATAAACCCACCACTGTGAACATTCAAATCTTAATCTGTCATCTCCCCTGTTTGTGTTTTGAGACGTCCAACACAGCTCTTTAATTTAAACAAGTTTAGTTCTGCATCCTTCACTTTAAATAAATAAATAAATAAACTATGTGCCTTTAAAATGTTTATGTTTCTTTATGTTCATCTGAATAATGCCAGTAGTGGTGCAGGACTCGCAGTGTGCTGGCAGTGTGCAAGCAGAACAGGACAGACCTGCTGCTACCATGGCTCTAGGCAAGGAACTCTCCTGCAGCAAAGGCAGCACAACTACATGGTAAATGGCATCTCACTGGTCTCCCCAGATGTCTTTGTCTCCTTTGTTAAAGTATTATGAAAATCTAGGGATATTCCAGACAACAGAGTAGCCCACAGGCAGCCTCCAGGAAGCTGCTGTAACTCTGAACACTGCTTTAAATCGGAAAGCACTGGGGGTGTTCCTACCAATGACAAAAGCTGTTTTAACCTCTGGAGCATTACAGAATCTCTTCCAGATCCTTAACACCACATGCTTCTAGGTATGTCTTTGGCACAACCTTATAGCATAACCACAATTAGTCATATTCACATGTGTATGTAAATCTTAAATTAAGAATAACTATGCATGAAAAATGATGTCACTAGATTTGGGTTACTATGGAAAAGAGTCCAACAATGTTAACATGGCAGAGAGGTAATTTTTGGTTTGCCTGTCCAAAAACATTCCAGAGCTTTGCATTTTCAGGAGGCTGGTCTCAGGGAAAATAGCAAAATCTTTGGTACCACAGCATTTGGAGAGATTGTGCGTTTTAAATACACAGTGACGATTACTAGCATCTATTGGGCTAATTCATTTTGATAGCAACACTTGGCAAGGAGCTGTTTTCGAGAGCAAAGGAACGACAGTTTACAACTTTCTATTTTAAGATCACTCTGCAAAAGGCTTGTAAAATACACCTGTCTGCATGGTCCTTGAAAATGTACTAAAGAAGAATCAAGACAGAATAAAAATCTAGGTTAATGCAGAGTGAAGAATGCACAGCCGTGAGAACAGGCATGGACAGGACTTGGTATTTTCTCAAACAGGACATTGAACATCCCAGGGAAATAAACAAACTACCAAAGTTCTTATTACAGACTTGTAAACATACCAATAGCTCAGGAAATTAAGCTACTGATAAGTAGCTGATCGACTCCTTGGAAGATAATTAAGAGAACTGGCCACCTTAATCTTGTGCTTTCACTGCTGGTTACCAAAATATTTGTTTATAAATAGATGCCTTGTTCTCTAATTAATTTGGCTGCTCAGGCTCACTGCATAATTTTATTAGAGGAGCCCATTGGCATTTATTTAGTAAATCCCCATTTTATGAGTTTTACACCTACATCTACATATCTACCCCAGCTAAAACTTTTGGCCAAAGAGCAAACTTCTTGAGAAAAAACATTTTAAGAAATGCAAAAAGGAAGGAAGCTTTTTCATTCATGGCTACATTTAGATGACATGCAAGAAGCTACACATTTCTAGGATTGTCGTTATTTATAAGAGATATCTGCAAAAAGGAAATAGAAGAAAGTAAACTTCCTCAGAATAGGTCTCGTTGTCAGATGCGTATCAGCTCTTGTTAATTCTCAGTTGCTTTTCTCCAATTTAGAACCATTACTCATTTACATCACTAGGTCACTAGCATGTAAAAAAATCTCTTTGGATTTTTTTATTTTAAAAACAATCTCTATTCAGATGTGAAATTCAGGATCCCCTGTTATTTTCTGAAGGCAGCTCTGTATCAGCTTTATGAGGACTTCAGAGAAAATTTACTACACTGGATGGTGACTGAAATCTGCAAAAAAAACTCTAAAAAAGGAAAAGATTTATCACTCTATCAGATTGAGAAACCTTTTTTTTAAAAGAAGTTCTCACTACACAAAGATTTACAGTATAATCTAGTATTATTGGAAAGTAAAATCCATAAGGTCAATAGCACAGTCTGAAAATCTGCGTGAAATGTATTTACATAACATGGCAAATAGCTGCACTAGAGTGAGATTAGAAGCATATATAAACACCTAAGTAGATACTTAGATAGTCTTATGTATTATACGGTGTTTTTCTGCAGAAGTTCCATGCATGTTTGGCTTTTACTTTTTCACTTTTTTTCTCCACTGAAGGCTCAACAACAGCGGTACGGGGTGAAGGAGATAGTCCCCTACCTTGCTGTATAATTTTACTTCTGCAGCATTTTGCTTACATTATTTGTAATATGTGAGCACATAGAAAGTAAGGACTATCCTATATTGGAAACACAGTTTTGTACTTTGTGTTCTGGAAGAAGTAGTAGTTGTTCTTGTATCACAGAAAGAATACTCTAGAGGATGCAACAAAGACAGTGAGATGGCATGTTGGTGATAAGAGACACTGCAGCAATAATGTGCCAGGAGACTGCTCTCCCACTGGAGCCCCAAACCTTAAAACAGGTTTCCTTGCAGGACCTCCATTGGAGTACTTGTTAAATAAAGCCCATTTTCAAACCAAGGGGCTAAGCTTAAGCAAGAAGATAAGGACCCCTGGACTGAAATCGCTGTTCCAGTGAAGCTGTCAGGTGTCAGACTGGAAATCTGTGACTGCATTGCTGGTATTCATTTTCCTCATAATGACATTTAAAATTCCTGGAACGTTAGCCTTGTGGCCTGAATTTTAATGGCTGGAAATACCACTAGA
>VYZV01008283.1:3377-23772 GCA_013401275.1 Pandion haliaetus | reverse complement strand
TTGGGTATTCTTCTGCATGGTGACTGTATAATAGTTAGTGCTCACAGTGAAGAACAAGTGACAACATGGTTACTCTAACAGAAAAACAGAACACAACAAGGGCTGCATATGAAATTGGGGGTGGTGGTGGGTGGTGGTGTAAGGATTCATTACTCTGGGAACTAAGACAGGTCAAGGGACCAGAAACACAGGGACCACAAAAAAAATTTGATGCAAGCAACTGAAAGACTTGACCAGAAAGGCAAACTCCATCTGTAGAGATACTGCTGTTTTCTGATGTAGTTGTCAACTTTTTCTAAAATTCTTTTCAAAAGAAAAGCTTTCTGGTTTGGCTTGGTGCAATACAGAGTCATGGTTTATGCTTCTCTACTCTCCCTACCGCTCCTCCCGCATGTTAAACAGACCAGAGACCTGACATTTTATGTTGTTTGTTTGAAATGATAAACTTAATCATGAGTGAAATGTTAGGAAGTGACAGAGCTGGCCACAGTAAGGTCATTTCTCGTTTCAGCCAAGTACAATACAGCTTTCCCCTTAATTGCATTGCCAGTCCTTGCCACAGGAGGACCCAGGCATTTGCAAGTGGGGAACTGAATCTGTCTTTGTGATAATTAAACCATGGACCTCTGTAAAGACTGCCAAATCTGCCATATGGTAGTTTTATGACCTAGACTGCTGTTATCTCTTGAGAAAGCTAACATCCTAATCTCATTTTTGTTATCTGTGATCAGAACCCATATTTCTAGAGGGCAAAATGCAGGAGTACTGCTTGTCACAGAGCATCCTAAAGCAATGAAATTTTCTTCAGTGGTACACATTAATAAAATGAAGAGAGAACTCATTATTGACATACTGGAATTAAAACAGAAATCAAGAAGCTAAAACCAAATAACCTGTGGGTCACCTGCACATATATTGTAACATCTCACTGTGAAAAATTCCTGGGACTCAACTTTGGAGAGAGGAGCGCCCTGATGAGTAATTAAAACATTCATTGCAGGAAGGCTGTGAAAAAGCCACTAAATTTCTCCAGGGCAAACATATCATTTTAAAACACAAACACAATAAGCTAGTGTCTTTGGAAGTCTGATAGCATTTATCACAGCCACACCACTTTAAGACCATCCTTGTGAGCTAAGATCTGGGCAAATATTTTACAGGAAGAGAAAGCCAGACTGCAAGATGCCCAGTATGAAGAATGAATGGATCAGAACTGGTGCTGGATAATGCTTTACGCCTGGCCCTTCTAATATTTCTACTATTTAAATAAATTAACACTAATTTGTCTTCAAATCTGCAATACATCCATCTGAGCACTTGCACTGTGGTTCAGAAACACATTGCCCTTTAGAACTAAAATACAAATGCTTACCAGCTGTGGTCACCTTCTTACATATCTTTTGGGGCTGGATCATTTCATAACCAAGAGAATGCATATGTTCCTTTCAGCAAGGTTATGTCTTCAAAAGTGCATTGAAAGCATAAGAAACAGGTGGCATATTTTTCATCTCACTGGTAGCAAGCAAACACACAGGCAATATCCTTTGATGGCTAAGAGAGCCTTAAATATAGGTATCTTTAGTACTTGAAATTGCTATTTGAAGATGGTGCTTGTTAGATGTTTTGGGATGGGATATTTCTTTGCAAAGAAAGACCTAATGGCTACTCAGGTCTACTCTAAGTTCTCCAGACTGATGACCTTCATTCCATTTATCTGCTAGACAGACACTCTTATCGAGAAATTACATAGGTCTGTTTTTACAGAAATACTCTCGTTATATGATCTAGATAATGTAGCCTGCTACAAATCACCCTGGTTGTCCCTTGATATTTTGAAAACTGATGAGACTGCTGATTCTTGCTTCTTACTTTGTATGCAAATGATAAATTATAGATGGGAAATAGGAAAAAGAAGGTTTTACTCATTTGCTGGATTGAAACAGACTGGATTAGTGAGCGAGCAGTAGTACCCTTGGACTATTTATTGTGACATTGCTTAGAAAAATTCAAACCCCAAAGCCTTCAAATCACTGGGGACGTTGTTAGCCTTCTGCAGGAATTATTAAAATGTACAGAAATGTATGAGCATCACTTTATAATAATTAATCAGGGGCTGTTGATTAATAAAGCTCATTTTTTAGTCCCGATGATTCAGGGTATTATCCAAAGGACAGTGTCCTTGTCATATTGATTAAGAAACCAGACTTTGCCATAGAAGAAAGTGTAAGAACAGTCGCGCTTCTTCCTTCCCCCTTCCCCCATATAAAATAAATATTGAATGAGAATATTAACTCGTTAACCTTGACAACAATTTGTAATTTTCATAAGGAGGAAAACTCGCATATTCAGCAAATAAATTGCTGCAGGGATTTCAGGGAAACAAATTGGAGAGAATGAAGAATGCTACCATATGAATTCTGTCGTTTTTATGGGCTGTGATGATAAATTTGTTTGGTTATGTCCCTCAATTAAGGCCACAAATACTGTAAAGCGTCAGAAGCAAGTTAACTGGTAGAGCTGGCACAGAGAAGTCCGGGTGACAATCTAAGGTCATTCAGGAAGTTTTCTTTCTTCTTTTAGATCTAGCTCAGATTGGGAGCAAACATCTTAACCGAGTTACAGAGTGCATCTTCTGTACAGCATATTAATCCCCTTAAAGCCTTTGTTAAAAGATAACACCATTTATTAGGTATTGCATGAGAAAAATCTTTATGTGGAATTAACAGCACCAGTCACAGGTTTTACAGGGTTATCTAATTAGTTTGAACTCAGTTTAACCAGGAATGCAGGTAAAATAAATAATTTGTAAGCTGTTTACCTCTGCAGTTGGTGAGCACTATTTTTTAACCCCCTATAAAAATGTTATGCTTTGAAACTCAGGCTGGATTGCTGTTTTAATGATTACAGGAAAAATGGACACTCTTTGCTCCTTCATGTATTTCCAGCTGTAAAAACCTTATTTGTTCAGATCATTGACTAAGTCAGCAAGCCAGCAAAACACATTTAAGCATGTGCCTAGTTTTAAGCTTGTTTTACCTCAACTGACATCAAGTAATACTACACACACTTAAAATTAAGCATATGCTTAACTGCTTTGTTGGATTACAGCCTAAATTATCTATTAATCCAATTGCATGGTTTCCTCTGATCACTGCCGTCTTGAAATTCTTGCTGTACAATAGATTTAATATAAATGCATTATGTTTGTCAGGCATGCCACTAGATTTGCATGCTGTCCTTGCCTGCTTGGGCATATTATCATCCATAGGAGAATATTAAAAATTTAATATGATTTTTAAAAATTTAATTTTAGCGACTTTTTGAAGGATATGAGTGAACTGTATCTTGTTTGGGAAAGTATAAGGAAAAATTAAATAAAAGCATTTAATACTTTAAAGGTCCAGATAGGGAACATGAGGTAAATGAGAAAATGCACATGGAAACTAGCAGCCTCAGAACAGACAACACGTGGTATTTGGTATGCTGCTACTTTACAGCAACTATAACTAGTATCTGATTATATTCCAATTTTACTGTACTCATTCTGCAAGGACTCCAGGACAGAGAAACGCTGTCTCCCTATCTTATACGTAGGAAAGTTAGGCATAGAGAAACTAGCTGCCAGGCTATTAAAGGTGTGTAAAGTGAATTCCCATTCATTTCACCACATGAATGCACATGAGGTGCCCTGATATTTCAGTGAAGGGGACCATTGAAATCACAGCACATTTGCCACTATATTTCCTTTCCAATCTGTACCTTTTGATAGCTGTTTTTCCTTAGTATTGTTAAAATGTGTGAGGACACCAAGAGTCATTTTAAGTACACTTAAAAAAAAGCCTCACAAATGCAGCCTTAAGTAATTTTCCCACAATCTCACAGGACCCTGTGAAGTAACTGGGCTAAGTCCCATGCACTATGGCACCCTCCTCCTTGCACCTGACCAGCCCTGACCCTTCCAAGTGAAGTCCTGGCCATCTTGCAGCAATGGTGGCAGTTTGACCACTGGCAGCAACCAGAGCAAGTTTTCAGTCCTATTCAGCTACACATGCTGTGCTGCTTTAGCTGAAAAGCTGAACAAAAATCTGTGTAACCCTGTAAGATGTTATTAATATGAAGCAATGGGGTACATGCTCAGAGATGCAGTTATTAACTTATGATGCATTATAGAGGATAATAGTAATAATGACTTCTGCTAAGCCTTTTTTGTTCTCAAAGTGCTAAAAGCAAAAATAAATAAATAAAAATAACAAAATCCCTGCATTTCTATTACTGGTGGCACTGGAATATAATCAGGCAGTACCTGCAGGATAAATCAAAAGATTAAATTAAGTTGGGATTTGAATCCCCACTAAACAAAGACTCAAACAGAGATTACGTTTTTCTGGACTCTAGTCTCAGAATAGCTTTCAAGGGCCTCCCTTACAAACATAATATCATTATTTGCTTTGACCACTGGTACGTTAAAGAAAATACAGGAGAGGGGGTGGAAGGGGGAGTAGTCAGACAAGCAACAATATGGAGAGCAGTATGGGGCATGCTAATTTTTATTCATTGCCTGGCATCCTGCCTGCTTCTCCTGAGTCTATTCAAGTCCTAGCCTTAGGTTCTGACTCTTGACCGATATCTGTCAGCATGTTCTGTATCCTGCCTTCTGCTGCTACTTTTGTTCAGCCTGATATTTTACCTTGCTTTTTGCAGGAGACTGATACCTGCTGTCCTTCCACCCACACTGGCATCTCATGAAGCTATTTATTCCTTCTCCACAAAAGCACAATCGCCAAAACCCTCTACCTTTGGAGAGAGGTCGTTCAAATACAAGCAAGATTAATCTTAATCACAGAATAACATTACCTTTAGAGGCATGGGAATCACTGTACTAGCTCTGACCCACAGGCTGTACAGTCCTGAATTCCTCCCCTGCCAGCAACTGAAGAAAGGTGAAAGAAACACCAAAACTTACAAATAATTTATGCCTCCCTGCCCACAAGATGTCACCCTGAATTTTAACAAAGGTAGATTTACCCATAAATATTAACTTCTCTTCCTTCTCCTTCCCATATTCTGTTCATTAGAATCAGCTACATTAACTCTTAAGTATTCATGATTTACACACAATCACAGAAATCCTGTTTGAATCTTGCTGCTCCTAACCCCAGTTTCATACTGGCAACATATTCCACCACTGAATTCTGGGCTGCATTTCCTCTAGTTTTTCATAGCACAGGATAAATATTTTCAGATCAGTCTGCACAGGCCAATCCAGTGTGACCAAAGACACTCTTAGTGATGTTCATCTCTCAAGTTTGAGAACGAGCATGTGGGGAGATTCTTTAACGTAGAGCCTTAAAGTATACTGATAGTAGCAGCCTCAGATTTCAAGTATTTCACAGCTTTTGGACAATAAAAAATCCCAGCATGAAAAAAAAAAAAAAAAGCAATGAGAAGTTTCTCTAAACCTTCTTGAAAGTTGAAGTGACAACAGCCTTACAAGAGTGTATTTGCCAAATCTTTAGCCTTAGAAAATGATGTATTTGCATTTCTAAGGTTTAATATGCACTGTTATTTTAAAAACTGATTCAGTTTGTTTAGACCCCAGAGCTGCAACTCCATCTTGAGAATATGCCGATGTGTATACAAAGCTTTGCTGCTCTTTTTATCAAGAAAGAAAACTGTTTCTGCCAGATTTTATGCACCCGTTTTACATATTCCCTCAGCTGTCTCTGCACAGAGACCACAGACCCAATTGTGGTAAGGGAGCGTGTCAATGACCCATTAGAAACCTGACATGACATTTATGAGCACGTTTACCAGGGTTGCTCTCACAAGCGCAATAATTACACACACAAATGAGGTTTGAAATTGCCCTTTTATGAAAATGCAAACCTTGATATTTAACTATTTAATAAGAACCTATCTTGCATCTGATTTGCAAATCAGATGTTTGTGTTAAAGGCTGGATCTTTCAGAGAGAGGAGGTCTCTGACACTGGTATGCATTTTCTGTGTCTATTTTGAGTGCTTGTTTATGGAGCATGCATATACAAATTTGGGTTTTTTTTTTTTGTGAAAATACTTGTTTCATCTCTTCATATGTGAGTGTTTGCACACAACCACCAGATAACTAATAACTGGACACACAAAACAGGCACAGAGGTGCATGTATACACCTGAATCTCAGAACTTTTGAAACACCTTAAAAACAGCACTCCCAAATCTATCAGTGGGTAATTATAAACACCTTTGCACCAGAACACTGCATCATACTGTAATGGGCCTCTGTCAAAGCAGTCCCAACCTGTTGCTACGCAGACAGGTATTCTTTAAAAACAGTAAATAGAATTTTACCAAAGTTATCTGGTATATTGAACCCATATACTATCTGCAGTATTTTATTTTTTAAGTATATTATTTTATGGTTAACTCAAAACATTGGGGCCACTTTCAAGGGAAGTTTCTCCCCAATTTTATGGGAACAGAATTAAACACTGACTACTATGGAAGTTTTACCTATAGATTATTTTCCTACTTGCTGCTTTTTCTCTAGTTCAAGATAGCTGCTACTTTGAAGATTCTGACATACGCAAAGTGTCAGATTTGAGAAAAGAAAATAAGGAAATCTCTTTTCCTAATCTTTATACCACATCAACAATGCTCAGCAGTTCTGCATCAGCTTGCAACTGAAGATGTCCAAATACTTCATAAGGCACTAAGTTGCAAAATACTGTATATCAGGCAGTTAATCGCTGTACCTACTGTGTCAGTGGGAAAACAAAGTGTTCAACTGATGTGCCCAGAGCCACATGTCAAGTTTGTGGCAGAGCTGGAAGGAGTACTGAGATCACCTGGCTCTCAGTCTTGAACTTTAATAGCAAGACCATCTGTGCTCCTAGACACTATGACAATAGAAATACTTAATTCTGCTGAGGAGTTTTAGTGAGTTGTACATGTATACAAATGTGCATCTAGACCAACGGAGTATGTCATACCTGTCACATCACCATGCTCTGGGAGGGTGTGCAAGTCTAGTAGACAACCACTCACCACTGATGAAATAAGCCAGCACTCTGGCTCTGAGAACTAGTGTATTCAGAAAAAAAACACACCTAAAATGTCTCCTCTCCCACTCCCAAACAGTTTATTCTTCCCTATTTTTCCCTGAGCATCAGAAGGGGGAAGCAGGGTGTGCAACCCAGCTTCCTAGAAAGAGGGTATTTGTGGACCATCCAAACTGAAGACTATTCCTACAGAAGACTAAACCATTGAAGCAGAAACATTTTTGATTCAACATTTACTACAAAAATACCTTTGAAATTTCTGCTCTTTCTATAAAGTATTCTAATGTGATATCCAGTAGCAGATTTTGTTCATGCTAAGTACACTATTGCTATGAAAACTCACTGGTTACCTTAACATTACTTCAGACTCCCGGTAAAAATAAAGGCTGAGAAACACTGTAAAAAACATCATCTAAACCAAAACTAGATTTTTTTTTAATAGGAAAAGAAATAGTTTATTGCTGTTACATTTTCACCAGTTTGCAGCTATCATGCAAGAAGATATGAGAAACACTAAGGGATTAACGAAGTTTACTCACAGGAAGCCATAATTTTTTAGGAATTTTCTCCAGTAAATTTCCCTAAATATCCAGGCTAAGTTCCAGTCCACTAATTCACTCCACCAAACCTTATAAATATTTTAATCAGCATTGTAGGGCAATACAGCATAAATGCATTTACTTAAAATGACTATTTTTATGAATAAACCAGAGCATCTTGAATGGCAGGATCTCAAAGATCCATGCAGATCAAATTTCAGAGGCAGGAGCTGATTTGTTTCAGCCACCACCCATCTTCTCTGATAATTAAGTTTTTGTAATTAAGTTTTTCTTTCAAAAAAAAAAAAAAAAAAATCTGTACCAAAATAGCAATTGGTCAAGACATCGGAAGGCCTAAAATAAACAAACAAAAATTTCAATCTGTGAAACAGTGATTACCCATATTCACTCAATAACTGCAAGTTGACCAACCCAAGTTGATACATTTTCTCTGCAGAGGTTTCTCTTACCAGTTTACTGAAATGCACAGGTCAATTTTAAAATTAAAGAGAGGATATAATGTTTAATGTTGGTAGCCAGCTTTATAGTCAGGCTATAAAATCCTAAAGACAGAGTAAATTTTTGAAGACTTACAAGTTTGGGGGGTGGGGTGGGCAGAATATAGTGTCAAAAAGTGAACTTAAAGGCTGTAATTAGTCATTGCCATTAGTGTGTTATAATATTTTTAAATGATCTTGAATGTTGGGCATTAGTCAAGTGTATTAAACGGAAGTCCCCTTTCCAAAGTGTGTATTATTTCAGTCTTGACTGGCTGCCTTATCCCCCAGGCAAGAGCTGAAATTCAGAGGGATGAAATGACACCCACACCCCCCTCCACACCTCCCGCCCCATGATCACCAACGAGCTTGTGTAAAGTGGAATTTGCCCGCATGGCACATCCCTGTGACTTCACTAGAGCCCTCAGAGCTACAGAGCCCAGAACAGAGCAGGGCTCCTAAGAAAGTAGCTATAAATGCCAGCAGCAGTCATATAAGCAGCATTAACATGCAGGTGTATGTAAGTGTGGAGTAGCACTACTATGGAGGGGACAAGAGGTTAGTCACTATGGCCTCTGCAGTGCTGGCCCCCTTGCTTCTGAATTCCTATAGGAAACACTCCTGCAGAACAGCTAGCCTCTTGGCTCTCCCAGCACATCCTTAGAGTGACTGTATCTGTGAGGTGGGCACATGGTATCTTACCTTTCATTCAAAACTGAGTAAATGACTTCTTTTGCAAATTGCATTGTTGGCTAATTTGCACACCTACCTGAAACAGGTGCTCACCGCATACTTGGCATAACCTAGCGCATGTTTCACTTGTGCAAGCTTCCCCTTTGTTTCTATTCTGTGATTTCATCAGAGGCAAATGACTGCACGTGCAGCAGCAAGCTCCTTCACCTCGACTGACTACTGCACATCAAACATCATTCAATCCCAGCAAGGAAAATTAAACCCCTGGATGTGGTTGGACTCAATCCTTTTCAGGTCAGCCAACCTGTTTCTAAAGCTCCCTCTTTTGCTTGACTGAGCCCTCCTGGCGCTGCTACCGAGCTCTGCTCCCATCCACCCATAGCAGCACCCAGAGCACAGAGTGGCCAGTGTTCCAAGGGAGCTCGAGATAGTTGTATCAAGTGTTTACCACAATTTAAGTGGGGAAAAGGCCACTATAGCATTCTGCACCATGGTGGCCCTGCTCTGAATTCCAAAGCAAAGGCTAAAGTATAAGCATGAATCCCAGCAGGTTTTGTACATGAGGAGAAAATTTCTCTATCAGTTAATCCCTTCTTATTGACCACTCATCTCAGAAAAAAAAAAAACAGCAGTGAAAGCCCTCAGCAATGAATACTCAAGTCGACTGTCTTAAATAACTGGCCTACCTTCCACAGGAATTAAGGAAATGAACCATGATATTTTCTAAAGAGGCAGAATTTATTTGTTTTGGAAAGGTACATGTATCACAAACCCAGAATTTGGAGAAAAGGGAAGGGAAAGCAACCATCCATAAGCATTCTTTCACAGCAGGTGAAAAAAAATCTTCAATGTTGTATTTCCACAGAGGTGAGTTAAAAAACAAAATGCATAAAGCAACCTTCCTACCTCAGACAAATATCCA
The DNA here is from genome assembly GCA_013401275.1 of Pandion haliaetus. Classification (NCBI taxonomy): domain Eukaryota; kingdom Metazoa; phylum Chordata; class Aves; order Accipitriformes; family Pandionidae; genus Pandion; species Pandion haliaetus. Next base: position 14,064 of record VYZV01008283.1, on the reverse strand, counting down.
CCTTTGATTATCATGCCTACACAGGAGGGCCCATCTTGGACATTACTGAGCCTTCCTACGAGATGCTGAGTGCCTTCACGTAGAGTAGCTCAGCCCTTACAGGAGCAGGCTGTAAACAAGCACCATTTCTTTTTACAAACAGGGGAAGGAAGCATATTTCAGAAATTAGCAAGCTCATGCTCCCTGCAGTCATAAACAATCATTTTCCACAGTACAACAAAGATATTAGGATTATTCTCCATGATTAAGCCATTGACAGGCTGGCATCCTTGCAACAAGCATTGTGCCAGGATTTATTAGTAAATTGGGCCTACAAACTTCTCTAACCTGAAGTTGTACTGGCTCAGCAATTTCTTCAGATGTTTTGATAAAAATGTTTTCAGTGTGTCATGCATACAGGTACACATAGCAATAATTACCATAATATTATAGAACACAAAGGAAGAAAAGTGCAGTAATTTGCACTGATTAAGTGAAAATAGGAAACTAATTATTAATTTTTTTAAATCACTGAAAGGAGAAAATAGCATACCTTCCATGTGCAGACATTGAAATTAGATTAGCTTGACAAGCCCATTTCAGAAGGAACAGGAATTCTTCAGTGCATTTATTTAATAGACCTTGAACATGTTATGAAGCAACTCTTTATTACAGCATCCTAAAAATGTGAGTGAAAGGATTTTAAATCCCACATCTTGGTGCTGCTTTTAGATTAATACAAAACATTGAAAGAATCTGAAAAATGACAGCTTGCTATTCACAGCACCCTTTAACAGGATCAAGAACAGAGTAAATGGGACTAACTAACTTTCCTGGGTGGCAAGTACAGTTCTTCGGGGGGTGTGGTGTGTGGGGGGCTGGGGTGGGGAGGGAAAAAGGGTTTTCCTATACGCACACCTTGTAGCAGCAAATCTTTTGCCATGTCACAGTTGTGTTGACCATCTAGGGGAACCTTCTGTGCTCATCACATCTCTCCCATGACCAGGCAAATCCAGGAGCTGCTGCACACACAAGTCCATTAGCTATCTAGTAAAAAATATTCAAATGCACCCATTTATGTGTGTGCAGAAACCCCAGATGAAAGTCTGATCCTAAATGCATTGACATCAGTAGACATTCTCCTGGGAATCTACTTGGCTATGGTCAAGAATCCACTTGCCTGAACAAACACTGGCTTGCATCAAAGCACAATTCCATCTGCTCCCAAGGATTCTTTAAAGACCTGAAGTTTTCCAAGTGGCAGAGTAATCTACATTGACTCTCTAAAGTTTCACTGTCCTATTCCTAAAGGTCATGCTTCACTTTCATATCGCTCATAAGCATACTTTCAGTAAGACAGCAAAACAGGTAAACAAGTAAACAAGTAAAAAGTCTTCTAACATCCTATTAGATCATTCCTCTCAAAGCTCACATATTAAGGACCCAATTATTCACTGAGAACTTGCAGAAGGGATGAATTTGGCCAGCCACACTGAAGTAGCTTTAGTCATTAAGCTTCACAGAAAATACTATATAAATATATCATTCAAGAGACAAACATCTTGCAGGCTGTTGTGTTTTAAAATGTCTTCTGGGGGAAAAAAAATAAAAGTTAGTAGAGTTGATAAACCAACTTTGGTTAGGTACAAATGAATTCTCAGCATTTGTGACCCTGAAGTTCTAGGCGTATCAACCTGAGCCTGACACATTTTTCTAAGTAGAGTTATTACATAGTCCTTCTAAAGTGATTCTAAAACAATTCATTGGTTTGTTTTTGGTTTTTTTTAAGATTTCCACATCCACAGGCAGAAGATGCCACACAAAATTATCAGCAAGAGCCACTTCGTAAACTGCACCTGCTTTGATTGTGTCTTGTCTGAATGTGAACTCCCTTCCCCCAGTCACTGCACTGCCTGCATCAGTGTCAGATTTTCTAAAATGATATTGTCTGATGAGGAGCAACCAAGAACGTTTACATTGCTTAATGTGACTATTTCTGTTGTTGAGCCAGTGACCCCTACTGTGACAAATGTCTGCTACTCATACATTGACACATTGCACCTTTTTTCTACTAATCTCCTCCTTCATAAATGTCAAGATCTACATCCTTTCCCGATAAGTCCCATTCTCAGTACATTTTTGAGAGACAGAGAACTCTCTTCCATCCTTTCCTTAAATCACCAGAACATGCCGCTTTGACCAGGGATAAAAGCCTTTAGCCTATCTGAAGCTGCTTGCATGTGCAGCAGTATGGAAGGACACACTAAAAAAAAAGCACTGCCATATCTTTTAAAATCCATATAGAAGTACCTGGAGCTAGGTTCTCAACTTCTATAAATCAGCTTTGTTCCATCAGCTTTATTCACTTGGATCTGACCATTTGAATTTAAAGCATTAACAGCAACTTTCTGCTCTTCAGAAACTCCTTTTTCACAGGAAACTCACAATATGATTTTTTTTTTAAAGTGATAAAATAGTTTTATAGCATTTAATATAAGCACTGGCAGTTTTGTTGAAGGAAAGGGTGTCACAGAATAGCCAAAACGTAGAATGAAACCAGTTGTATTCATATAGATGGACTTGAGAAGGGAACTGAAACAAGGAAAACTGGGAAGCTGCAGCGATCCAGGTTTGAGCTGCCTAGGTCATGGACAAGGATTTTAGCAGGGATAAAAACGATAGATGAAACTGGGGGGATTGTTTTTAAAGAACAATCAGGAAAGATGGAAAGGTATTGAAATTTGGCTAATGAAGCAGAAGAATCTGCAGAGACTGTAAGAGCAGAACCAAAAAGGATAGGACTTCTTTTGTAGTTTTTTCTTCCTCTTTTCATTAGGCTGACTTTTTTTAGACTGAGCAAATATTGTGTTATATATCTCTGTCTCATTGTCTTCTGTCACCTGAGTAACACCTCTTTTACTGCTGCCAAAATGGCTACTCCAATGCTAGGTCAGACCAATTATTTCTTAAATGGTTTGTATTCACCTGCACTTCAAATGTGTGGCTTTGAGAAAGAAAATAACAGCACCTCATTCTCAGTCTGCTCCAAAGATCCATTATGCTAGCAACACATCAGTCTGCTCAATTAAAGAGCCAACGACTACAAAGCGACTGTATATCATTTGTATTACCTTTCTAGAGCAGACACTTTATTCACAAATATCTGACTCCAAGAGGTCCTTTTCTGCTTAGCTATGTGCTTTATCCTAGCTTGCATTTATGTTTAAAAAAAAAAAATCAGCAATGCACTTCAAGCAAAGATTTCTGTGTCCTGTGTACAGCTATAGTTATTTCTTTTCTGCAAGAGAATTTTGCCATTCTTTGCAGCCTACTTCATACTGATTTGTTAAAGGCTTTCCAGGTCCCATGAAATAACAGACAGTATGAAGGCATACTTTCAAAATATTGGAGATCCAACATTTAAACCAATACTATTGTTTTGCCAATAAACTTAACTCTTAGTCAGTTTTGAGCTGTGTACACATTAAATAATTTGAATGGAGTCTGTTATACCTTCTTAACCTAACTTTGTTCACTTTTTGTCAAGTGCTATCCCAGGGTTCAAGAAGACAGACAGCATTTCTCAGTAGTCTACTACTCTAAGTTAAGACAGACATTAGTTCCAGTCTATGTATACTGCCAGTCCTAGCTATATTCAGGATCTACCAATCCATCTTTCAAACATGCTTGCTCTCTCACTGTTCCCCCACATCTGCTGCAGTTGCTTGGAGCTGTCAGATGAATTTCTCTCATCTTATCTAGTGCTAGTGTTGATATATCTCGATATAATAGCAGCCCTCCAGCACCCAAAGAAGAGGTTGCAGAAAAGATGGACCCAAGTTGTTTGCTGAGGTGCACAGTATGAAAACAAGAAACAGACTGAAACAGATTTTCTGTATGGATCGTCCTGGTTTCAGCTGGGATAAGAGTTAGTTGTCTTCCTAGCAGCTGGTATAGTATTACATTTTGGATTTAGTATGAGAATAATGTTGATAACACACTGATGTTTTCAGTTATTGCCAAGTAGTATTTATACTAAGTCAAGGATTTTTTCAGCTTCTCGTGCCCAGCCACCAAGAAGGCTGGAGGGGCACAAGAAGTTGGGAGAAGACACTAGCCAGGGCAGCTGACCCAAACTGGCCAAAGGGGTATTCCATAGCATGGGATGTCATGCCCAGTATATAAACTGGGGGGAGTTGGCCCAGGGGGCATATTGCTGCTCAGGAACTAGCTGGGCATCAATTGGTGGGTGGTGAGCAATTGCATTGTGCATCACTTGTTTTGTATATTCCAATCCTTTTATTAGTATTGTCACTTTATTATTATTATCATTACTATTTTCTTCCTCTCTGGCCTACTAAACTGTTCTTATCTCAACCCATGAGTTGTACTTTTTTTTCCCCGGATTCTCTCTCCCATCCCACTGGGTGGGAGGGAAGTGAGCAAGCAGCTGCACGGTGCTTAGTTGCTGGCTAGGGTTAAACCACAACAGGAGACAATGAAAACTTTTTTCCTCTGTGAAGATAATTAAGCACTGAAATAGGCTGTCCAGAGAGGTCGTGGCATCTCCATCCCTGGAGGTTTTTCAGACCCTACTGAGAGGAGCCCTGAGCACCCTGGTGTGAACTCAGTGTTTTCCCCCTGCTTTGAGCGAGAGGTTGGATGAGAGACCTCCCAAGGTCCCCTCCAACCTGAGTGATTCTGTGATAATAAGAAGCAATCACGAAATAAACCCAGCTATTCCAGCATCATAGGTCTTTCTCACAGAAGCTTATTATGACTGCCAGAAAACTTCAGGCAGCTCCTTGCTGAGCTAATTTAAAATAACAAGACAGAGCTCTGAAATATGAGGTCTTATTCTCCACTCTTCCAGACTTCCATAGTAACTTGCTTGTATGACGAGTTTGTATAAAATGCTACAAGAACAAAATTCTCTATCTACTTATATTAGTAGCAGAGCCACATATCCATTTGCCATTCACAGAGCCAAATAGCTCTGTAATTCAGTTTCCTCCTTTACACAGCCACATAAGCCACATATGCCTAAGAAAGAGCAAGATCAAACCTATTGATGACACAGGATAGCAAAAACCTTCAGCTCTGCACCAGAGTAGTGACACAGGTGTTCCAAAGCCTCTAGGACAGCCCAGGTTGACTTCTTTTCAATATCTTATGGGGAGGTAAGCTCATTTAAAGAAAGTGTAAATTCTGCCTAGTGCAAAGAAAAATTACTTTGAATTAACTGGATAGATGTTATGAATAATCCACATTAAATTCTTAATTTTGGGTTACGATAGAAGACTTAATAGTGGTCAGATACCCACTGCTTATGCAATTAATTCTTAGCAAAGAAAATGAATGTGAAATATAAAATATTTTAGAAATAATCTTTTCATACAAAAACAATGGAAATTTGAAGACGGATTAAGATTTAGTGTCACAACAGATTATAGTGTGAACAGAATATGTCCTTACAGAAATCTATTTAACTAGTGATATCCTAGAGGGAACAAACTATAGGGCTTTTTGACATGAAAAATGTGAATTTGCTCTTTGTGTTTACTAGAGCTCACAACTGACAGGAAATGAGGCATGAAATGTATTGTCAAACATACAGTGTTCAAATATAATGCATTACTTTAAGTTGAGCATTGCTTTTAGGGATGGTAGCTCTCAGACCCCCATAAATAAGTATATTTAAAAAAAAAAAATGGATCAACACCCCAGTAACTATATATACACACACACACAGGTATTGCTACAAAAAATGCTACAGGGTTGCTGTTTTTTTTTTTTTCCCCCCAACACATATGGCTCTCTGAAGAATATACTCCCATTTGTTACCTTTTCCTAAGATGAACTAATAATTAAAAAAAACTAGAAAAGAGTAATATTATGCATAGACTAACACAAAATATGGTGGAAGAGGTATTAAGTGTAATAACAGACATGAAGTACCTATGTGCTCCATAGCTTATGGTTTGTGTAGGCTTCTGACCCATCTTGCACTAAAATCTAAGCAAGCAGAAAGGTGAATCGCTGCTGGTTCCATGAGACAACCCCGACTTCTGTCCTCTGCTGCGAGATCAGTACTGAGAGGAAGAACTAGGACAGAGGAAATCCCACCAGCCAGCTAGCAGAAAATTTCAGCTCAAAGTTACTCTTAAGTGATAATGAAAGTGTATATCTTAGAGAAAAATAATTGAATCATAACTCAAGACCTGCACCTTTTGTTGAAGAGAACATCATCATCCTTCTGTAAAGTATCTTTCCAAGTTATTGTCTCCCTACTATGGCCAGAGACATCAGTACCAAAAAATCCACTGAAATCTAATTCTTCTATATTAAGGCCATTAAGTAGCAGCAAAACAAACAAATCTACTGTTTAGGGTCATCTATAACCTAACTTGCCCAATACTTTAAGAATATCATAAGCAAGTAATTGCTCAGGTGACATAAGCTCCAGGTGAAATGAGTTTTACACTTATTTTACAGCCAAAATTGAGTATGCAAAAAAGCATTACATACGTCATCCTTTGCCAAACCATAGATAATGCAGTTTAACTAGGCTGTTACCAAATCCTCCCTTAAAAAAAGAATTTTTTTCTTTAAAGTTTATCACAAAAAACACCTGGAATGAAATTAAAAAACCAAGTAAACAAGAACCAAGACTATTTCAATGTAAAATATCTTTTTGCTTTGATCACAAGAGAAATTAGCTGTATGGCAATGATTTCATTAAACTATAGATGAAAATAATTGCAGGTATCTTGCTGGTTAAGGGTAGGATTGTATAGAATAAAATACCATTTTGCTAGGCTGTTTGGGAGAGGGGTTTGTTTTCTTTAACTTTGCTTTTTTTCTTCTCACCATGACAGTCTACTGGTCGTAACATACAGAAGAAGGTGGTACGAATAGGCTTATTTCTTGCCCTTTTGAGTTTTACAGTGAAATAGACTGTAAAATGCATCACACTGACTTTTCAGCATTGGGAAGGAAAGCAAGGCTAACTATGGTTAAGCCATTTATTACTGCTTAGTCCTTAATGGCAGCGAGACTGCTTTGCTCCTGCTGTACAGCCAATAGAACCAGCAGAATTATGGCAAGGATAGATACAGCCCATTTTCTTTAAGTCAGTGTCATTCATTTCTACCAAAAAGAGGCAAGAGAAATTAATGGTTCTCTCTCATCCTTCATACTTTGATTCTTTAAGTTATTGAACACTTTCTATTCTTGTATGATTGAAAGTGAACTGATAGAGGCAGGCACTTATCAGAAGCAAATCCCAGAACAGACAAGGGAACATATTCTCAGCTCAGTCCTAGATCACTTCACTGAAATTAGCAGCAGTTTCTTCCTATCAAAGATCAAAGCATTTCTATACAGTGTGACAATCTGGGTTGAATGAGAGACTAGCTGCAGAAGCACAGGCTGCAGCTCCTGGGTACCTGCGACAAGGTCAGTGTGTGGATCTCACCACTGCAGCTTGAAGTGCTGCACTCAAGCATCCTAGAAACCCGCGCCTGCAGTCCTGGACTGCAGCATCAGTTATCCTCACGCACCATTTATGTATAATATAAATTTACTAATGTGAATCATTGCGTTTTAGAGCTCTAATTGTTTGAAATCATATCGGTAAGATCAGGATCTCAGACTGAATATGGTCTTCAGAGAATATTTTCTACGCTGGGGAGCTATGGAAGAAGAGATTCAACAACAGAATTTAAATCTTGCTCTTGTACTGTTTAAGGCAATTAAGGTGGTGTGGTTTTTTTAAGAAATCAACAATAATAAGGGTTTTTCCTGTGTTCTCATGCTTAAGCCTAGAGAAGGGCAACTAAAGTCCATCGTATGTGCTGTAATTCATCTATTAGATAAATAAATTAATGGGAAGTCAGTCCATACGTAAAGCAGTATATTTAGCATGGCAATGCCTTTCAAACATCTAACCTTTTAGACGCATCTACAATGAGTGCTTTTGACAGTTTTATTAGTTGAATAGTTGTCCATTTATGAATCCCATCACATTAAGAACAGGGTTTCTGTATTTCTGCCAATGTACTAGACATGGAAACTTGTCTCCAGTGTTTTCTCTTAGAAAAAAATATCAGGCTAAAGAGACAGGTCCAAACAGTTACTAGCCATCTTGGCAAACATGCTACTATTGTTTATAAATCCATAGTTGTTACTGTTTTGGGATGGTTTCTGTTACCTTACTTTTTATAACAGACAAGTGACTTCCAGTGTGTCAAGGAAACCTAATATAAATACAAACCACTTGCCTGTTTTTTCCCCTTTTACTTTGAGCACGGATTACATTAACAAACCAAAAGCAAAATAAGACTGCAAAACACAACTAAAACAATCAAGATCTTAGTGTAGAACCAGCCAGAAATGCTCTGTGTTTATTAAGTTTTAATTTATAAAAGCCTGCATCACCTTATCTATATCATGAAAAGTACTATACAGGACTTGTTGGCTAAGGCCCCAGTCCAGCAAAGTACAAACATATGCATAGCTGTAGGCATGCAAATAGTGTCATTGTGTCAGCTTTAACCTGTGTATCCCCCAGTAATCTTCCCCTCAGGCAAAAGTCGGAACAGAAACTGGCCTAAAATGTGCCTTTGCAACCAAGATGGGTTTGAGTGACCCAGTGAGAGAAGTGTATTTCTCTGCCAGTGACCGACCATCCATTCAGAATTTCTTGTCACTCAACTACTGATACTTCAGCCAAGGGACTCCTAGTTTGAGCTAAATCTGGAGGAATATCAGAGATAACAAAGAGTTCCGCAGAAATCAGAGCGCCAGACACACGAATATTCCAGGTTTACCTATCTTTGCATTAGATGCAAAGCTAGATGACCTCTTGAGATCCACCAGAAATTAAAAACAAACAAACAAACAAAAAAAACCCAACCCAAACCCACAGTTGTAGCTCTCACTTATTTTATTTCAATTATTTTGTCACACCCAATGATATCTAATATTTTTCCCCACACAGATAGGAATATTGTCCTTACAAGATAGGAATTGCCCTTTTTGATACAACTCCTTTTTTTTTTTCACTTTAAAAAAAAAATAATAATCACTTTGAACTTTTGGCTAATCTGTCTATCCTAGTCCCTCACCTACAACACCTTTGTGCAACAAGAAGTAGGAAGTTTTACCATTAAACAGGAGTACATGTTCAAGAGGAGGAAGGGAATGACAAGGGCAGCCACATTGCATAAATGCTTTCATGTGCCTGTGCTCCACCTGAAAAGTCATTAGATGTTCTGGCCTCCACTAATATTCAATGGCTGTTCCAGAGACTCCTCTCCTTAATGGCAGTTGGAATGAATTCAATTTGTGTAGAGTTATTTGTTCTTGTGCCAACACTGTCTTTTACTCTTCCACCACCCTTATGCTCACTGGCTGTTTTGCAAAAGCAGTCAAATTCCCTCTCAGCCTTAGTCTTGCAAAGTTCTTCTAATAGAATAGACTATTTCCTCAATCATCCTTGTAGCTGGCCTGCTCTTCACATCTTTATGTTTGAATTCATCTTTAAGAACAGTGCTAACGAGTATTTTAGGATGTCTCAGGAGAAATCTTTAATGGCATTAGATAGTCCCCTAGTCTGCCTTTGGAAAACTCAACTGCATTTTCTCCAGTTTTACGTTTAGCGCTCTCTCTTCACTGCCTTAGATGTGTTATTAATGTGTTCTAAGGCCTCATATGCTTTTGAGGTCAGACTAACAGGCAGAATGAGCCCAGAACACTTTCCTCCCCTCCCCTTTTGTAGAGAGGGGACTGTGTTTGCTAGCGTCTACACATAGCCTGGCAGCCCCAAAATTGTTGGATAAAGTCCTTGCTGCTAGACTTTTGCAGTTTCCTGTGTTGGTTATTCCAGCACACTAGGGTGGAGATTTCCAATTCCTTCTGGCTTGAACGTATTAAGCCCTCCAAATTTTGTTTTCACCTTCGATATAGTAATTTCAAATTCTAGACACCTGCTCCGCTTATCTGTGCTATCTTTGGTCCCATCATCCTTTTTCAAAGAGGCACACTCATTTAATTTCAGTGCCATACTTAGATTATCTTTAATCTAGCAAGAAACATTTTTGAATACTAAGAAACAATACTGAACAAAACAGCTTACACTGCTTAACACAGTACTCGTTGAAGCTGAGTATTTCCCCCTCAAAAAATGCCAGCCTGTTCTTTTGATATCTGCTGTCATTATGTGACAGTAGACTAGGCCTACATATGGTAATATACCACTGGCACTGGACATATACTCTGAAGTGAGGACTAGAGGTGGACATCACTCCTACTACTCATGTTCAAATTAGAAAAAGGATTAAACCCAGCTCCCTTTTCAGTGTGCTTATGTTATTTCATCTGGCAAAGCCTATACAAAAATTAATAATAGCTTTCCCATCCGCAAATAAAAGTATGCTACTTAAGATTTTTGGCAGTGAACTGGCATTTTGTCATTTAATCATTTCACATCATTACACTGCAATATGCAATGTAATGATATGACAGTCCTAAATGACAAACACTGGGTACCTCCTGTACTGGAAGAAATAATGTAATAGAAAGGAAATTATACAGTTAAGGTTGCCACAGTTTCACTCCCACAAGTTGGGATTAAAGTACAGAACAGCTGCAAGGAGAACCTCACCTACAGATGACCGAGCTAACCCTCAAGCATACATTGACTTAA
>VYZV01008282.1:66611-78625 GCA_013401275.1 Pandion haliaetus | reverse complement strand
CCCAAACAAACACAAAGAAAAAAAAAACAGTCTAAGCTATACTTCCTTGTGGAATATGCAAAAACAAAAGAAGAAAAACAGATTGATGTCTGGAGAGCAGTGTCATAGAGAGGCAGAATTGTTATGTCAACATCCCAGCCTAACCTCTTGTTTTCTAGGAAGAGCGAGACAGGTATGTGTTCTCCACCGGTCCTGAGAACTGAAATAATCTCACAGGGTCTGCCTGCAGCAAAACAAGATGAAAGTTGCATTGAGATTGATTCAGGCCATTTTGACTATTTAACTGATACAACCGCTTCCCATTTCTTAGCCAGAGCCAAACTAAAAAAGCCATTACAGGTTGCTCTGGTTATATCCATCCCTTCATTGGAAAGACAAACCTCTTTGTCTTCAGCCGCTGCAACCTGCTAAATTCTATCCTGGGGGGTTACCCATCTTTAGACATTTAGGGCTTATGACTGTAAGTTCTATCTTCTGACCATAGATAAAAGAATCCCAAAGTCAAACAAGCAGACAAACACCACCACCTCCTCTGAAGTCAGAGCTCGTCCAACACCCAAGGGGAAAGCACGCCACAGGAAGAGTGACTCATTTTGTGGCGACTTTTCTAGTGCAGAGCATATCTACAGGTGATGTTGGACTGTATCTAATATTAATTTGTGCTGGATATTTTGATCTTACCCCATTAGTCAGTGGAACAAATGCCTACATTTCTATCAGAGACTGCAGAGCAAGAGACCTCCATTTGCATGTGGGATTTAAAGCAGTGCTGTGTTACAAATCATGGTGCAATTACAATGATTCATCATAAGTGACCATCGGGATTTCATTGCAGAAGACTGCAAAGAAAAAAATAGAAGTACTTACGTGCAGGCACTAGAAAATTGCTGTGCCAGGACACACACGCTTCAGACAGTAGTGTGTTTTAATCAATATTTAATATTGACATTTTTATGGTAAATACATATTATGAAAATGTAGGCCTAGTGCTGAGAAGAGATATATGAAACCCACCAGATACTACAGCAGGGGTTCAATCAGCAGGGGACAAAGCTCAAACTAAACATCTTTATTCCTATAATAAGACATTAGTAGATGCCAAAAAGCAAAAAAACCCCAAAAAACCTTATTTATTCAAAATACAGACTGTGTATAGACTGAAAAGGCAAAGACCTAGGTATACTCTAAAAGAAATGCAAAGAATTTATCCTAAAGACATCCCCACAACAACAACAACAACAAAAACCCCAAACCAAACAAAAAAGCAATGACAAAACAAAGCACAGGACAATAAAGCCATAAAGCAAAACCAATTACAACAGCTCTAGCCAGAAATTATTGTTGAAGAAAGATCAGGCAGGAGAACCATGTCCTGACAATGACACTTTCACAGGGGATATACCCCAAAAGACTAAACGGCAAACTTGGGCTTTAGTGACTGACCAGTACAGATTGAGACCAACTGCTTTGCAGTTGTTTCACATTTACCCTCAGGTATATGGAGGCAAAGCCTAAGCCCTGCCAAACAAGGTTTCTTTTCAGGTGCCATGGAAAGGAGGAAGTGCTATTTCTTGGAAACCCTCCATGATAACAGAACAGTGCAAAGGCAGGGAGGAGAGCCTGATGGATCCCTGTCATAAGGGTGAAAATAATAGGAAAATTATTAAACTACAGACTAACTTTAATGAGGAAACAGACTATTAGAGGTTTTTTTCCCACTTCCACAAAACAGATATGTGAATGGGGAGAGACGGATACTTCAGCTGACATTCAGTAAAATCTGTCTTCCCACTTTTATGTTCCCAATTCCAAAGGGATTACTGCAAAAATATCAGTAACTCTGAGCATGCCCAGATGTGCTGGCTGGTAAAAACAAAAACATTTTAGAACCAAGCTACTGTGCTAGTAATTGGTCATTAACAAAACATGAAGAAAGAAAGTGGATACAGACTGAAAATGAAAACAATATAAAAGGAAAAAGATCTAAGAAAACAGAAGTAGAGACTATCCAAAGAAAACCTAATAGGAAAACTACCTGTTTGGGTAGAAATCTTCCCTCATTTCAGTAAGCAGGTTTCAAGAACCATCTGGCATCTACAAATGGGAACCTATCCAACCACAGAGTTTCAAGGACAAAGAAGTACCGTCACGATGCCAAAACTGACTTTTATTATCTTAATAATGGCCAATATCTTAATCCATCTAAGGTAATCAGGTATGAACACACGACCTCATATTGATCCACACAAGGCAAAATTTATGTTTATTGGCTACCTGGCTGACAAGCTCTTTCTTCTGACCTTTTTGTTCATGGAAAGGTACAACTGTCTCTCACATTCAGTATTACTTCATCCTGCAACTTCCACATAGCCTGCGGATAAATTAATTTAAGATGCCTAAACCAGTTGCTTATAGCTACCAAACTACTACTTACAATCTTAGGCCTTCTCTTCCCACTGAAAGAGTTAGGATTAAATGGGGGGAGTCGTTGATGCTAAGTAAGTTTCTCTTTACAACGCTGGAGATTATAAACTGCATGGAACCCTTTCAAACCAATCTGTCAGAGTGCAATAGGCACAGGTTTTATTTCTGTCCAGCAAGTAAGTACTTGCTGTACTTACAGCCATCTGTCTTACGTTCCTTGCAGAAGCAATTTCCCCATTCTGCCTTTCAAAACAGTATAGGGAGCTCGTGTCAGCATTGAGGTGACATTGTCCTACATGCTTGAGACAAGCAGGTCTTCTGCAGCTTCTCCTTTGAGCAGCAGTGTGCAGTCTCACACTACGCTAAGACTTTGTACAGGAAAAGTGAGGGAGCATCGAAAACCAGTGGATGTCAATGGGAAGAAAGGGTTAGATAAGAGTGGCAGGGAGCATGATGTTTAGGAAAGGAGCAATAATTTGGGACAGAACACTAAGTGTTGGTGAGGGATGTAGCCACATGAGTTCAAAGGAGAAGAAGGTAAATTTTCCACAGGTGACCATAAAAGAAGACAAGGTCACAGACAGGGGGGATACAGACAAGAGAAGGCAGAGCACTGAGAAGCCTGCTAGGCTGTGTGGGGCAAAAAGCCCATGGTAATTCCTCTACTCCACCTCCTGCCCTCGGGCATCTCTTTCAGAGCAGAGATGTAGCCAGCAGGGGAAGAGGGAAGGACATCATGTTGCTCCCTTCCCACAGGCTCCACGAGGCAATTACAGGTAGTTGGTATTCCAATTAATATTAAAGTGAATCTAGTTCAGTGCAAGTGAGGCTACTATCTCCTGATTTGGATTTAGTCCAATGCTTCTAAGACAGAAAGCAGATGGGTTTTAGCTTAATTCTCTGACAAAAGCAGAACCTTTAAAATGATGCTGTGTAAGAGTCCTGTAAGACATTTGTTTATAAGCACTTTCCTAAATAGCACCACTTATTATTTAAAGAAAACAGCATTTGTGGACTGTTTTCACCTTTCAGAGATAGGGCATAGGCTGTGACCAAGATTATTATTCTTCCTTCATTATTTCTGTAGACATAGGACAGAACATTGACTAGTAGACTATGAAGCATCATAAAGATACACTAACACTGACAAAAAAAAGAGAAACAAAATGTTTACTGAAGCAGTAGCCATCCTTGTAAAATGGTTTACTTGTAGTGCACAAAATTCATTAATGTAGAAGTTTTTTCATTCACCACTGCAAATTAGCAAAGACTTATTGTTCTGATGAAGGGAATAAAAATCAGAGTACCAAAAGACAAAGGAAAAGCTTTTCTTTTCAAAAGTGCCAAACCCCCACATTTATACACCAAAGTAGATGCCTGAAGTCAACGTAACTGTTTCCTTGATTCAGCCATTTCTAAATCACACATTATGCGTTTGATTTTCCAAAAGGCAAAGCACATATGTTTAATCATAGATTATATATGAAGCATGTAGGTATGTATATAAAAAATGAAGAGCTTCAGCTCAGACAGAAATCGTATCTCAAGTTGTGGTGTATATCTGATGCAACAGATTCAAAATACAGTTAATTATACAGAATAACTAGTTGTAAAATTCCTGTATTCAAGGGTTATTCCTTCAGTGATGGACTTTTCTACCATTTAGAAAGTTTCCATTTACACATTTATGGTCATGAGTTTTAAAAGCAGGACGTGCACACATATCTTTTGTTAGACATACTTGACTGCTTTCATTGTCTTTTGACTTCTGGGCTTCAGTTTACAAATTTTCTGACAAGACACTTTAGTAGTAAAATCTTGTTCTAGTTTATGAACTTAGTTATGAATTAACCATTATCACACTTGAGTACAGCAGACTGAGATCGAAAATACCTAAAAACCTGTAAGCAACTCTTCCTCAAAACTAATTACCCTGTTTCCTAATTTGGTTTTTCATGGTTAGTTCAGAATACACTAGAAAATTACATGAAAACAGATCTTGATGTGGGGAATAGCGGTGCATATCCATGCTCTCTCCATTTCATTCCATGGACACTATACCAAAAATCTGTGTTCATAAGCTTTTGTCGGCAGTTTGCAGAATTGAAGCCTCAGAGAAAAGTGACAGCTATTCTAAGTGATCACACAGAACACCATTTTCCATAGTTCTCATTATAAACTATAGACCAGGAGGCCTCTTTGTCTTGTCCCTTACAGCAGGGTGAATCAGGACCAATGCACTATAAACTGTTTTGAGTATTTTGATGTAGAATTAGTGGAAAGGATGAGCTGAGCCAAGGGACATTAATGACTACACAGCATTATGTATCTTCTAAAATCAATTACCAATACACATAAGGTTTAGTAGTTGGAATTAATTTTACAGTATCTCCATATTCTTTAGTTAGTGGTACACGTAACAACTCAACAGATTCAGGTGGTTCAGGCCAGTTGGCAGCCCCAGAAAGAGGATGGGTTTCTTTTTGGAAGTGTCCTTTAAATGGACTGTATATTTATGTTCCAATTTAATAGTTACCCTTTGGGTTTTCTAAAGTCTGCTCTCCTTAAAGAAATTCACAAACAAACCAACAGCTAAAGGAGCAAAACAGCCTTACAGACTCCCTATTTATGTCAATTACCAGAAATGTCACTTATCCTTAATTTACATTTATTTATAATGTGCCTAATTAGCATTGGTTTTCAAGGGCATGTGAAATAAGCTGAAGAACTGAAGTGTGTTCATCATACTCCTATAAAATTTTTTTACCTATGTAAAATCAATTGTACAAATCTCTAGGAGGTGTGTGGGGAGGGAAAAAAAGGTTAATTCCTTCTATGCCTCTACTTAAAAGGCTTCCCTGTATTTAGAGAACAACCATTTAGCTAATTACTTTCATCATCTTAAACTTGAAGGATCAGAGATCCACGGAAAATGCTAGTGGAATTTGTATTAGAACAAGTGCAGCAAAAAGCTTGAAAACATGAACTTTGGAGATCTGAAAATCCACCAAGAAACCAATATTCAGGTGGGTTTTTTTAAAAAACGTATAAGAAGGCTTAACTCACTCTTTTCTTTTTGAAGTCCAACTAACTCAAAAGACTGACAGCTTGAGGCTAAGGAAGGGAGCAAAAGGCAGGCAGAAGTGAACGGAGATTACGCAGTTGGGAAGACCAGGCAGTCTCCCTGCCACCTAGCAGAGCTTAGCACTGCTAAACTCATCCAGCATGGGATGGCTTTTCATTAAACGGAAGGAGGATCACACAATAGTTGTCTTTCTCATTCGCTCGGTTCCCGGTATATTCACAGGGTAGGTATGAAATGCATGTACATCAGTATTTTGCTTTGGCTCAGGATTGTGCTTTTGGAGCAACTCTGTCTCACCACACTTTTGGTTCACATTATGGGGTGGTTTTGGAGTGTGAAAACTGGGTTCCTCTTAGATGACTCTCAATCAGATGGTGCACTCCGAGAGCCCACCTAACGTTCTCCAGCCACTAACAGCCACCGAGTTCACAGCACTAAGCTACAGTTGACCCAGAGCAAGCTGTTGAAATACACAGTGCTGGGTCCTCAGCCCCATCTGTTCTGCTGCACACATCTGCTTCTGTTTAACAGTGCTATCTGGTAGTACAGACATAGCCATGAACCCTGCTTCATTGAGACCTAGGTGCTTTATGTGGTCTATGTCTTTTGAGCAAGCCTTTTCCAGCTACAACCATGCACTGCTATTTCAACCCTTCAGTGCGAGAACATGTTACTAATACAATCAATTAACGCTGCTGCATTCTGCTGCAGCTCCATAGTGGATTGGAATCCATCTACCCACCCACCCGTGTTTATGATGCCAAAGGTTCAAAGCCTGTGCATCAGCAGAGAGCTCTAGTTTCCTAGAACACGTCAAGTTTTCTTTTCCCTGACACACAGAAGTGCTGGACTGCATCATATAATAGCATACAACCATCTGGCTTGCTACATCACAAAACCCATAGAGAAGAGTCTTGCACTATGCCACAAAAGCCTAAGACGTGCTCCTACCTCAAGGGAACGTAGAGTGCAGCTATTTGTATGAGTCTCTCCTAAAACAGTGTCTCTTTCCCAAAAAGATTTTATCTTATGGTCTTGACTTATGATAGGACAGGCAACTTGAATAAAAATGGTGGGGAAGATAAGGTAAGGTGGAGAAAAATACACTGCTCTAGGAATAAGCTGAAGATACCAGTTCGAAGCCTGCCTATTTCGGTTAAGCCTCGAATAAATCAACAACAAACTCAATGACAATGTGTCAAACCATTACACAACAGGTTTGGCTTATGGCTAACAGCTGTAAAAAGAACAAGGATATTTAATCAAAGCCATAAATGTGCAGAACTGGACATGGGAGACACTTTATCCTTTAAAAGGCAGAATGGACAGTCTTACAGATAAATATTTCTTTGGCGTGACAAATTATACACCTTCATCTGCATTTCTTCCACTTTTGGAATCATAATCTGTATTAGGTCATTCTCTCAAGATTAAAATTCTACTTGTTCTCTGCTCTCTTAAATGGAAATTCTCATCTCTCTGTCCTTGTTTATGCTCTTGCTGCTTAAAACTCTTCCGTACCTCGCACAGTAGCTTTGAACTGCAAGGTCATCTATTCCTCATCTCAATCCTAACAGCTGGACTCCAAATTCTCCTGTTTTTTTCCTCCTTGCTGAAGCTCCTTTCTAACACCTTTTGCACTTGCTTGACATAGACAAAATATTTAAAATGGAAACAAAACCCCAATATTCATGTAAATATGTGTTACTTCAATTGTTGGCAAATGGCCTTTGTTGTGCGGGAAGTTGGATCAGACTACCATAATGGTCTCTCTCTGGCCTTTGACTATAACAGAAAATGCTCAGTTCTTTCCTACTTACCCATGTAATTAAGAAGCAGAGCATCAATCAGTAGCTTATACATACAGAGGGCTTGGTGTTCAACAGAGGCTGAGTCCCTGGCACTGCTGAATTCAGATATGCCTAGGAGAAAACATGATTTTAAGCCACAAGAAAAAATAACTTTATTAAAAAAAATAACTTTATGAAATCACACTTTGCTCTGAGATTCAAAACCTATTTCGTATATTCTGAATTTAAAATTCTGGAAGGCTGTCCTTTCCTTTAGTAAAAATAATAGCATGACCTTTTGAAAGGAAAGGGAAATCTCCTATTAGGCTGATGGTTGTCATGGTATGAAAAATTGCCTTGTCTAACTGAAATCTGATTCAAATAGCTTGGATATCAGGATTCGATATGTTGCATTCTTCACTACAGACAAAGAATTTTTTCTACGCAAATTCACGTGAACAATGTGATTGTTTGGGTGCAGATTCAAGAAAAAAAAAAGCAGCTGATTACAGCAACGCTCACCTAGCTCTACATTAACATGAATTTATTATGTGTATTTCACTACATGTATACTTCACAATATATATTTAGGTATGTAGCTGTGGATGAGAACCTGATGATGTTAGACCTTGCAGAAACATAAAAAAATGAGGACAAGACAGTTATTGCCCTAGAAAGCTCTCTGTACAGTAAATGGTTTGACCTCAAAACCTGCTTGCTTATACTCAAGAGTATGCAATTTTACTAGGTATGAATGTTTTCAGGTGCCACAGCCTCCCATGGGAATACAAAGGCAGCTGTCCTTTTGTGTGGACAAAGTAGAATGGTTTTCCTCAACACTGCAACACATCCAGACTGTCCTGTGGGCTGCACTGACTTCACTTCGTGCCTGGTAGCTTTACCCTTTGCGGTCTTCAATGCCATAATCTAGGCTGCAGAATGCCTCTCCGCTACCCTGCTTGGATAGCTTGCCTGATAAACCTGAGAGAGGATGGAAGAGGGAAATCTGTAGCCATTTTGTAGTCAGTCAGCATGGCAAGAGAACGAGAGCTCAGGAATACAGCTCAGGAAATAAGGCAGATAAACCACATCTGAATGCTTGGGTTTTTCCCCACACCACCACCTTCAACTCTCTTCCATGTCTCTTACATGTTCTATGTCAGAGAGCTTGCATTAAAGCTGAAATGAACTTACCTGGGACTGAGGCTGAACATGTTTCCACATTTTCAATAGTGTTTCCCTTTTGGCTTGGATTTATTAACAGCCCCTTTGCTGCAAAATTCTTGGGTGAAGGTAAATAAAGCTATAACTCAAAATATTCTGCACAGGAATCTGCTGTGAAAAAAATAATTTGTGGATCTCTGATAGTAAAGATTGAATGTACTATTTTTACTTTTTTTTATTCATATCCAGAATGCACAAGAGTTTTAGTAACTTTAGTGAACAGACGTCACAAACATGAGAGGATAGAGACTACAGAAATTCAGCACCAATAGCAATTTTGTATTAAAATGAAGACTGTTATACCTTAACCACCAAGTTAGAAAAAATCCAGTTCACACATCTCAGCCTAGTCAAAAGAAATAAATACCAACAATAAACAGCACATCTCTGACCTCTAGACCTTTCAGACTTCTCTCATTAGTGCCATTTTTTACTAATCAATATATTGGTATTATCTGACAAGCAGGCCTACTATAATTACAGAAAGCTACCTGTGCCACCAAAAATACTACATCACCGAATATTCATATGTGAGTGTAAATAACAACTCAAGCACTGCTTCTATTACATTGGCCTAATCATTACTGGAGGAATCTATTAAAAGTAGATTTGACTCTGTCGGTCACAGAGATTTGGTTTGGCCAAGTGAATCAGAATCACGCATCATTTCACCTGTTTGAAATCAACAAACAAGCAAATAATAAAAAACAAATTGACCTGGTCCACAAATAAACCTTGTGGTCAACAAATAAAAGAGGCAGTAGCAAGTCATCTGCTCTGCTGTCCCTTCCAGAGCCCATTACTCACCTTTCCTTCCACAGCAGATAGAAGGAAAAAAACCAAGAAATGGTGTTGAAATTTTATGGCCCAGCAAGAGGTGAACTCTTCAGAAAAATTGCTCTCTTGCCAGTAACTTCTGAAGCCAATATTCACAGATGTAATGCTCTGAGTAATGTCACCATCACTGGAACCCCCCCCAAGACCTCGTGGCCATGTGAATGATGAAGCATAACATAAGGGCCCCAGACTAGTGAGAACCGAAAAGGGGTGAAACAAAGTGGAGATAACGTAATGCCCCAAGACCTGCCAACTCTCCGGCTGGCCCCTGCTCCTCCAAATAGATAGGAGAGCGAGAGAAGAGGGAAAAGATTTGTGAATTAGCTGCAGTAGTCTCACTAAAAAGAACTCACAGCACTCATCGACGTTCCCATCATTCCATTTCACCATGCTTTCTTTTTTGAAGCTCAAACCCACTACTAGGCTGTCATCGTTACACTCCTGATGTTTTTAGTGACAGACCAGGGAAGGCATTCAACATACACACGCCATAACCAATAGCAGAGCTTTCTTGGACTAATATGCTCAAGTGATCTTTTGAGGTAATCAACAGTACTTGATAAACACAGACCTGTTCTTGCCAAGAGCATATTACTTTTGCATTTTATACCACAGGTTGCTCTAGGACTTCAGCAAGCCACAAGTAGAAGATACTGTACTACTTTATGGGAAGGTCTTGTGTAACCCAAAAAAAAGAATAATTGAAACAATAAACCACCATAGAAATGCCATGGATTTATACAGAAATTATTGTGAAAACCTGTGGAATTTCTTAGATAGAATCTTGTTCTAACATTGTGCTAAAGTGTCCTATAGAAATTAATATCACAGATAATAATTTTATTAAACACTACAGACAGCATGGTCCAATTTAGGATTGGAGCTTTTCCATTAATAAGTCTCCTCCAGAAGACTAACCTGCAGTTGTCCTAGACCATATGCATACTACAAGCAATATTATCTATGGTTTTTACTTATATATTTTACATATATAATATATAGTAGAATTTTATATAAATGCGCTAAATAATCTGTATGGCTGGTTTACAACACAATGTCCAAGAGCAACTACCAGTATGCGAACAGCGTTACATCAGAAGACAACAGGTAATTAAACTATTACCTCCAGTAGCTGAAACAGTATTGAACAGTCATAAATTTTGGGTGATTCAAAGCACACTAAACAGAAAAAAGGAATCCCTCCCTATTCTATNTTAAACTATTAGACAGTGTTTGTCTAATGTAATGAGATCCGGATTGGCTGAATATAATACGAATTTTAGAGTGTTATACCTGAAACTGATCATGCATGTTAGGAGGAGAAAAAAAAAAAAAAAAAAAAAAAAAAANGATACAGATTGGCATCCAAAGACCAGCAGGAAGGTGGAAAGGAGTTATGAGAGAACAACATTATCATAAATGGTAGAGAACAAACAGCAACAATAAAGTATCGAATTTTATCTGAAGAAATGAATCCAAACCTCTTAAATAGTAATGAAAAAATACAGAAATACAATACCAGAACTTAAAGTTATTTTTAAGAGAATATATGTAGCATATTTCCAACCTGCTGCAGGAGAAAAATTCATGAATAGTATTAGTGGCATTTATGTGATCCACTTTCTTCCTGTACAGTGTTTGTCTAATGTAATGAGATCCGGATTGGCTGAATATAATACGAATTTTAGAGTGTTATACCTGAAACTGATCATGCNGGTTATACCTGAAACTTATCATGCAGTTTAGGAGGAAAAAAAAAAAAAAAAAAAGAAAAAAAGGCGAATGGGGCATTTTTAATGCATATAATGCCATGTGTTAATATTGACATTCAACTGCACTAATATAGGAGGTTATTGCTACTGAATTAAGAATGCTCACAAATTAACAGCCCTAGAAGCCCCACAGATTACACAGGTACCTTCTGTATAAATATTTTTTTTTTAATTCTTGTTTCTATTCAGGTCAAGGCCATGACACACTAATTTCATTTGAACAATTCAAATCCCATTTTCTGAAGCAGACAATGTGGAGAAGTATGACCAATAGAAGTTGGATTTGCTTTATTCTCTGAAATTGAAGTGAAAATTACATTTGTGTCATTACATTTTAACACACTCATCCCATGAATATACATACCAGTATACATATATATATATCTCTGACTATGTAGATGCAACTTCTTACCATCCTACACACTAAAAGTTGAGTAAGACTCATTTACAGCTCCAGGAATTCAAATAGGACTAGACAGAAAACTTTCACCTTTGTTTGCAAGCACTGCATGAACTATGTACAGTAGTTTTCTCCAAGCAGACAGTATGCAAGTCTCTTCTACTCTGAGAATAAAGCCACACTATTTTAGGTAGGATAGGACTGTGCTTGCCTACAGCGTAAAAGTTAGAGAGAACTCCATGTTTAAAAAGGGAAGCAAGTCAGTAGCTTGTTAATTGTGGTCTTATGTCTCTTCCCTTCTTTGAGCCCTGTTTCTCAGGTTCTTATTTTTTGTCTACTACCATTCCAGCCACCTTTTGAATAGCCAGACAAAGCCCTAGTAGCTGCAAGTACATTCATGTCTTCAGAAAGTTTGTGTTTGTGGGGGAAACCAAGGGACAGCATTCCCTTTCCTCTGAGAAGGAAGCAACCTTCAGAGGTGT
>VYZV01008282.1:46662-57188 GCA_013401275.1 Pandion haliaetus | reverse complement strand
AGTACGTTAAAAAAAGGGAAAAAGTCCAATTAAAATATATGCTATGTTTTTATGCGCTTTCAAATCAAAGGACCTCAAGCAGGTTAAAATGCTACAGGAACACTTATTCAGAGATGAAGTTTTGCCTCGTTAGTCTGTGTCATACTAAAGTACATCAAAAGATGGTTTGAAAGCCATTTGTTCACAGATTCTCAATGGAGCAAGATATGCACCTCTTGAAGTCTCCCCAGCTGCAAAGAAATTTACGTGATACAAAGGGAGAATCAGGAGGAGTTGTGTCAGGGCCCATACCTGATGCAGGTGCTGCTATACAAGTATTACACCAGAACAGCATGGGTGGCCGAGACACAGCAACAGTTAACCCAAATCCCTTCTGGATCGTCAAGAGAGCTACTCTGATGCTGCATGTAAACAAGCCTCTTGCCTATTTTGACCGCTTTATTTGATTAGCCTTGTCAGAAGTAAGGTCAGGCCAAACTGTTATGGTCATTAAAGATGAAAGCCATACATCAGGGAAGTATCATCTTGTAAAGAACAAGGTAAGAATGTCACTGATCAGCTGAAGCACTAGCTTCATTCAAATTTGGGTAGCTGTGCTGCCTTCTAGTGCTTCTATCTTCTTTAACAAAAGACTTAGTTCTGTGACAACTTCTGGAGCACTTCTTACTATAGAATTATTACCTGTGGTTTTAGGGTAGCAGATCCATTTCCTTTTGCTCTGTCACCATGAAGGGTTAGATCACCACGACACACTGCTAAGTGACCACAGTACTGCCATGTCCCTACTGACATGCTATCACAAAGTGAAACAGCGAGGAAGCATTTATGTAAGTGACGACCTTAAACACAGCTGTAGGGAGTGGAAATTTTTTAGTGAAATGCAAAGGCTGGCAAGAAACCCAAGTTTATGTTCCATCCCCTTCTCTCAAGACTAGTTGTGACTTTTTGATCAAGGCATTTTATTTTGGTACCACCTGAAACACATTTTTTAAATGGAACCAAGGGAGCTCTGTGATGCTTGCCCCTGTTGAAAACTATGTACAACTACTAAGAAAAGAAACCTTCCAAGGCCATTAGGCCTTGACCTCAAATCTTAGGAGGCAGCCAGGAAGATCAGCCAATGAAAGCATTTTCTGACAAATGTTTCATGACTGCTGTGATCCGTCTTACAAAAACCTATCTTTAGTAAAAAATCATGTGATGGGGACACAGCAGCACCATCTAAAAGCCATGACTAGTGATTGCGTATGCCCTGTGCTCTCTGATCCAAGTTTTACAAACTGGTAACTGAGAACTTAAAGTTTCACTTTTACCTGAGTTTTTACCTGGAAGTTAAGAGACTACACCAATATATGCTGTTCAAGTTTCCCCTGGAGGAAAGAATCTCATTTACTGCCAATATGCATGAAGTTAAATCAGCTTACCAGCAGGCCATATTCTACAACAAAACAGACTATTTAAGCCAGATCAGATTCTCAAAATTTCCTCCCACCAAAGAGATTTTTCTAATAGGAACACTGCACTGATACAGCCACTCATTTTGCAAGAAACAGCTAGCCATGCTCTATTTAAGTGCTCATAGCTAATTTAAATACCCTGCAAATTTAAAGCAAGCCCCCTGCAGTTTTCATGATTAATGTCCTCAAAAGACATTTTTCTCCCAAGATAGCCAAATGAACTAAGGGGATCCTCCCACCCCAGCACAGGTAACTGTGGCTCCCACTCTTCCTCCAGAGGAACTCTCCTCTCCCCAGCACCCAG
The DNA here is from genome assembly GCA_013401275.1 of Pandion haliaetus. Lineage (NCBI taxonomy): Eukaryota > Metazoa > Chordata > Aves > Accipitriformes > Pandionidae > Pandion > Pandion haliaetus. Next base: position 55,427 of record VYZV01008282.1, on the reverse strand, counting down.
ACACTCACAGACCTTTTCCTGCGCAGGGTGCAGCATTGCTGCTCTTCCATGCTAAAGGCCATGGCATCTCCTCTCCAGTATTTCACATTGTTCTTCTACTGCCGTATTCTTGATCTTTTCATTTCACCCCTCATTCAGTGTGCTTCACCTTCTCTTTGCACATCTTAGTAAGAAAGCCAAGAGTTCGCTGGTGCCCTAGTTGAGTGTAACAGTCCACTGCCATTTGTGTGTAATCTGTTTTTCCACTCTATTCCACAGTGGAGAATGCTTTTGACAAGCCATAATTGAATTGTGTCAGATGTCACTGAATAAAGGATAAAATTTGGCAAACACTGAAGTAGCCTTTATATAAGGTCTTCAATTCTTATTGTGCCAACCCTCCCGAAACTAACAGGGAAATTACTTTTTGTAAGTTTGAAATGGGAATGGCAGAAAAGCATGATAGTATTTGAGCTCCAGTTATCTCTGCTGCCTCTGAGGTATACTGGCACTGATATGTGCTATGCATAATATGATTGTGAGGAGTTGGACAAACACTCTCTTAATTGCCTTCATTAGAGATTAGGCAGATTTCTCTGGCTACTCCACAATCCAACAAAAACGGTCATTTTCTTGCCCTCAGCTTGCTCACCTGCCTTTTCCCTGGGGCTGCCATTTCCTCCAAGTTAGACAGCCTGACTTGTTTGCGACCTCATTTCCGCTAGAGTTGCTTGTGAAAGAGGAGGCAGGACGTAATAGAGGAATTAAGTTACAGTTCCCTGAGAAAAAGGTGTAAAAAGGGAAAATGTTGCAGCCTTGTCCTGAAGGTGAGCAGTTGTCATAGGACATCAGAAGTATCTAAGAGGTACCTGAACGGACACGAAAGCTTTTCAAGCACCCTTGAGTGGACACTGCTTCCCCACACGTGCAAATCTTACATCTGTGTGGATGCCCTTACACCCACAGGCATGCTTCCCATCCTTGTTGCTTTTCCCTTCTCACCCGCCCCGCTCCACACATGCTTACCAAATCCCCGTCACCAGCCAGAACTGATTAGAACAGAACAAAAACAACTCCGCAGCATTCTGGACTAGCATTCACCTGCTACACAGCAAAATAAGTATCACTTATTAATTAGCCTTGTTTTTTTGCTGCCAGGAGATCAGCAAAGGGTTATGCAGAACTCGTTGCAGCTTTTACATACATCAGGAGGCCTTGCTGCATAATTTAGGCCTAATGCAATGCAGTTCACAGGGACTCATCCATACGCTGAGATTGAGCGAGGTTCAGTTTTCAAGGATCCCTTTGTTCTTTCTGTGATTACCTAGCCCACATTCTCCTCAACCATTCAGTTTAACCACATATTTTAATTCCATCCCTGAGTAAGTTACATTCTTGGCTTTCCATTTCAATTTCCACAGGGCAAATAAAACTGATGGAAAGCATTTTGACAAGGGTATTGTTATTGCATCCAGTAGCCTGAGATGACTCCAAATCTCGATATTACATTTAATGTTTCTGGGACAGATGCTGTTAGGTCTTTCCATAGGAACACAGTATCATCTGAATACATTAGTAACTTTTGTGCCTCAAGTTGCATATGCTTTATATCCTCTTAAGTTTTCAGAGGCACTGCTGACAATTTAATACTACAGGGGCACCTCAAACATTTTTCATCACAAAGTAGGGGAAAGGATAATTGTGGAAGCTCATGCACCAAAGGGGCAGAGTACCTTACGCATTATTTACTTCCTTCAGCTAAAGGTGCAGCAGTGAGGAAAAACTGCCCAACCCACCCTCTTAGTTGAAGAACCAAAGCTACTGCTCACAATCAGCATCTGCTTGTAGGCAACTAAGATTTTCTTCAGTTCAGGTGCTCTGCTTCTGAACTCTGCCTTCTTACTGTGCTGGATACTACGGACAGGACCTTCCCAGCAGCCACAACGCTCAGAGGGGGGACAGTTGTTGAGTGCCCCACGACCACGGGTGTACTGACAGAGAACTGCTGTGAACGCAGAGTCGAGGCTCACCAGTGTAACAAGGTGAGTACAGAATAAAGGCAGTGAAAAGTCAACTGAATTTTTCAGCGACAAAAGGCAATCAACTTTTTTCCTGCCTTTGTTAACAAGGTGCAGAATCACCAATTTGGTAGTTTTTCCACTATTTACAAGTTGATGTTCTTTTGTATTCAGAAAAAAAATCAAATCTGCATTAACAAGACATGTCTGTGATTGCAAAAAACGTGTAATTACATATATACACAGAGATGTACACAGTCTCACACACACAATTTCCACATGAACAACTCACCTACCAGAAAAAAACCCTCTGTTCTTTAAAACACTATTCCTTAAAAACAATTATAAGCTTCAATCAGGGAAATGATCCCTCCTTGCTTGGACAGGGATGCAAGGGCTCCATTCTTCTTCAAGACAAGCATTTGACCTAATGTACACACCATTCCATGATCCACTCATAGGCATAATTCAAGCACTGCTGGGCCAGAAGTTTTTACAGGAGGTTTTTATAGGAAGGCAGTTTGCCTGTGCATACGCATGAACATGCGCACGTATGTCTAGATACTTATCCATAGCAACGTGTAGCAGAACTGAGAGAACCTCTAAACAACATCAGTACGTGTTCTCACTGGGACTCTCTTTCCTTAAACACCAGAGATATGACATCATGGATTCCCGTAACATTTAACTCGCTGTACAAGCCACTCCTCCAGAATGTGTGTTGCTCATCATGACTGTAATTATGTAACAAAACTCTGAATACTGTACTATTACAGCAGTTATTAATCATTATGCTTCTGTTTCTCTATGTGCTCTAGCGACTGCTGGATATACTGCATTATGCCACAAATTACAAAAAAAAAGCTAAATCAAAGCTAAACACATCTAAATCTACTGTTTTAAGGACATTTCAACATAATTTACTCTTTCGATTCATATTTTTGTTAGCTCAAAAATATAAAAATATAAAAAAAGAAAAAGCTGGTGTTGATACAGCTGCTGACCTTTGCAACTATAAACAAAAGACAGTTTTTAACCAGTAAACAACTTAGAAAATGAAACCTATTTTGCCAGTGCTCGGAATAGTCAGCGCTTAACATGACAGACTCAGCATACAAATCAGTTCCTACAGGAAAACAGATTTCTAGACGTGTTTGAGAGAGAATGCAGGATTTTCCATGCCTTCAGACCATTGAAACAATTTATTTTAAAATATACTGTATTCAAACCAAATTAGTAATTACAAAACCAAAAACTCCCCAGTGCAAAAACCCAAAAGGGTGCAAAGCCCCACGACATTAGGCCTCTATTCTAGGATACAAACCTATTCCATTTAAGAGCATCACCTTGAAAATAATACAAAGCTCCCTTGACTTCATACAGACTTCACAGAGGCCCAGAAGTCCACATTAGAAGACACATTCAGTATTTTAAGCTAAACTAAGTTAAGTGTCTAGCTTCCTTTTTATTAGGCAGCAGCTGATACAAAACTGCAATGGTCTACATTCAGTTGCCTCTGACATGTTGCTATACACATACCATACTAGAAATAAATATTAATTTATGACATACCCTTTATAAAAAACTAACAGGCATCAGATGGACTACATTTTCTTTAATTTAGCTACGTACATCGGACCCCATGCTCTCCCTTTCTCTGGGAGAACCAGAAGTTCATGCTGTTGCGTACCACTGAGAAAAGTGAATTCCTGAGAAACAGCTTTGGCCATTTCACTTATGTCTACAGGCATGATATTACTGCAGGAGTTTAGAATGAGATTTATTACATCGCTGTTTTCTGCCCTTGAGAGGGTGCACGTAGAATAGACCAACGATCCACCAGGACGCAGTGCTTTAATAGCAGACCTGCAAATAAGGAAAAAAAAAAAAAAATTCAACCTAAGTGACATACTGCGGGTGGGGGAACATGTAAAGACTTATAAATCTACAGTTATAAATAGGTATAAATAAATATGAGAAAAATAACATTATGAAAATGTCTTAACAGTATATAATTGACAGTTCAGGAAACTACCTGCAAATTATTTTTACTTTCTCATTTATTAATGTATTCCCAGTTAACTGAAGGTATTTTTTATACCACAGTGACAAGTAGAAAGCAGCATCCATTCAGAGTTGCAGAATACACTTCAAACATTTATATGCACAGCACAACTGTGAAAATGCTGCAACTGTGCATACAAAATGGGTTATACCACATCAAAAGTGCTAGTTAGATACTTAGCTAGCTGCTTGTGTGAACAAATATCAGAATGTACAGCTGCAGTAATAGCCTGAACTGATTACGGGGCTGTAATTTTACAAATATTGCTGCAGATTCTGCAACTTAATTAGCAGGTAAGAGGACTCGGGGGTTTCATTAAGCCAGTACATTTCAACCAGATTTCCTAAGGAAATATGACTTATGCGAACATATTGTCTGTGTATGTGCCCTTCACCTATTAACCTGTTGACAAATTTTAACTAAACAAATGCAAAATAGCGGCTTAGGATCGCAAGTATACTGAAAGCTTCATGACTACTGGTGGATGGACAGAACAGAGGTTCTTTTTCACAGCCCTGCTGAAACTGAGTTTAAACAGACTGTTTACTTTCCATTAAACCAGATCCGCAAGGTACTTTTTCAGCTGGACAAAATATAACCTATGAGAGTACAGAAATGAGATATGCAATCCATATTCACCTACTGCAAATTAAAAGAGTAAGGAGAAAAATCCCAAATCTTGCACCACAGAAGAGCAATCTGGTACCACCACGTAACTGAAAGAAGCAGCTACACTAAAGGTTCATTTGCTATTAAAATGCTCTCTTAAAATATTCCCTTTTAATCATACACTTGTAGCCTTCAAGGACATAAAGGCTCAAAGACTGAGTTGTAAGCTAGTATTCAAACAGATCACCCCACTGCTTCTGGAAAACAGATACTACTGTGCTGTAGCAAATACCACATTAAAATACAATTGTACCCTAAACCAAACTTCATTTGTTTACAAACAAGAGAATGCTGTTACTCAGCTTGTGAATATCAGAGAGACAGCAAGGTAAGTGCTTAGGGGACCACAGGTGTGTCACTGGGAATTTAGCAGGTGCCCGAGGGCAGGGCAGATACTGGAAGCACGACACACACAGTCAAGCTGTATGGAAAGACACTGAAAAATCTTAGATTGGTAGATACTACTGACAACACAGCATTGACCCAAAATGGAAAAAAAAATCTTCAGGGAAAAATAAAAAAAAAAAAAAAAAAAAGGAAAAAACACCGTATCTTCAAACCAGATGAGGTGAGAAGCCCCCAAATGCAGCAAGACTGATTCTGAGCCCAGATAAACAAACACAATGCCATTGAAACAGCAATTCCTCCAGAGACAAGCTGAGGACTTGCTAAGGGTGATACCTGAAAAAAAAAACCCCAAAAACCAAACCAGCTGAGAAAGGAAAGAAGAAAATACAAGGGGGAAAAAGGTAACTCCTTTTAACAGGATCAGGCCTTTTCAGGAAAAGAATCAATAAAGAAAAGCCTCATCACAAGCAGGATCAAAGCAGATCACAGATCAAAGCTACTCTGAAAGTTCTGTCCAAAATAATAAGGAAACACCAGGACAAATGACTGTTTCATACAGACATAATACAACTCTGTTCACCTTCCCCGGTGAAAACTCCTGTGTATTATACCCAATCTGTTTCTCTGGGGAGCGTACACATTGTCTTGCTCAGTTCTTCTGTGAGTCTTGGTTACGTTAATCAGCTAGCCAAGTACCTATTTTACTGGTGTCCTTAGTACTCCAATTTTAGTTAGCATAACGTAAAAGAACAAAGCTCTATCAGCTGATGATGCTCAAAGAAAAATCAGTGTTTAATGCCTTTGTTGTACCATTCTTCAGTAAAAAGATGGAGAGCAAGCAGATGGCTAGCACATTTAGCCTAAGTGAGTGAGCAGTTCAAGTTCAGCCTGTTGTAGGTAAAGAACAGGTTACAGAGTACTTAGGCAGTCTGAATACTTTCAATTTAACTGGGCCTAATGGACTCATTCTAGAATAATTCCAAAATTAGCTAAAGCTATCACAAAACTGCAAGCTTATCGCAGACCTCTGAGTAGCTTTTGAGAGTCTACAAAAATGTTTAAGAATGTTTTAGACAGAGGTTGATACGGGACGACGTTTACAATGTCACCTTGAGACAGTAAAACAGAGCAGGTGTCACCCTAACGTCCCTTCCAGATCTTATTTTCTAAAATTCTGCAGTTACCACCATGCATTTGAATTGCCCAGCTCCAGATATTCATCCTTCTTCCCCCCCCCGCATTCCAACGCACATATACTCCCTTTGCAGGCTACGAAAGCACCGGTGCTGGACCCGAGGCCCTAAGCTGTCTCCACTGTCCAGCTACCTTCCTTGCCTGCAGCTGTCCTGCTGTGGCTGCAGCTGTCCATTTAAAAGGGCAGGGCTTACACTGCTGCTCCCTGGCCTGTCTGAGCAAGCGCAGTGTGCCCAGATGTATAGAAGGTAACAATTGTAAAGCAAAGCAGGAATGTACAACCTTCCCTGCTCATGAAGAACAAGCCAGCAAGAGAACTGCACACTGATGCCCTGTCTCTTTGGCCTCATACCAGTTCTGGAAAACATAAAAGCATTTTTTTGCTCCATGTAATAGTTGCTTGCTTTCTAGCTTTCACATTAGAACTCAAAGAGAACAGGGCTGAAGTCTAAATGGGCTCTCAAAGTTGAGCAGATCTTCACAGTATTATTAGAAACCACCTACTTCACTGATTTTGATAGAATTTCCTCCTCCAGCTAGATGTTTTCCATGCATACAGGGATGCTGAGCCATGAGAGGACAGCTAGTTGGCTTGAAAATGTTTTTGCATTACAATCAAGATGTACTTTTAGCATACCTGATAACGTTACTTATAGAAGCAGATAATGACAACTCCTTTCCTACGTCTAAAGACAGAAACTACATGAACATTTAAACGAATGAGAAAATATTTTTACTGCGTAAAAATGGAAAAGGTAAAAGCTAAAGGTATATACCAAAAAAGCAGGCTTACAGAGTTAAAAGCCTGGACGCTTGCTAAGTGTCCTTTTCTTACCATATATTAAATAACAACCATTCAAGACAATACTTTCAAAGGCACCATGCTCCTCCAACTGAGTCACTGGGGCAGTGATTCAGAGGAAAGAGCATCACAGGCTTCTGAATATTTCACATCAAAACCCCCATAACTCTAAGCTTCCCTAGCTTGGGAATTTTCGCTGGCCCATGACCCAAAAATGTGAGGCTGCTCAGTGCAGTTATCTTTATTCTGAACCCAAGTCATGAATTAAAATATCTAAGGAGGATTACTTTATGCTGCAAGGTTAATCAATGTATCTATCCATCTTGTCAAGTTCAGCAACAGTTGTTTCAGTGGCTGTGTTCAAAGTCAACCGACCGCCATCCCTGATTAAGCTGTGCTTGGCTTTTGATAAACCTGCACCGAGCTGCAAAATTCAAAGTGAAGAAGTGCTGGGCTCAAAGTCACAGGGTGATACTGCGCTGGGCTAAGCAGATTCAGGGAGTTTGGTCTCCTCGTCATCAGCATCACAGAGAACTCATAACAGAATTTGTTCAAATAAATTTAAGAAACTAGTGTTCCTCTATAATCAATGGAGGGAAACAAGCTTATCCAAGGGATAGGTTGGAGGTGGAGCGTAATTTATAGACATCTAGCAGAACCCACCACTGGTGACTCCCACTATGACTCCACCATCTAAGAATGTAAGATTCCTCTTACATTAGGCATCTTAATTATCCCCCAAATCCTTACTTAAAGCTCGACTCTTAGCTGAAGGAACATGGTGCCTGTTACAAGGTACTTTGTAACTTCCAAAAATGGGCTCCAGGTCCAGAATGATTAAAAAGGATGTTAGCGCAAAAGACCCTAAAATATTTTTTCACCTTCCCCTTATTATAATACATTGTTTAAAAATAAAATACATTACTTAAAGGTAATTAATCTGCAGTTACTTTACTCTTAGTGGTGCAGATGACCCTCAGGTTTATTAAAGAACTAAAACTTTCAGTTTAAATGTAGAGCTAGTTATAATTAATTTCATAATTTTAAATTCAGGTATATATATTTACCATAATGTTACAGGCACTAATACTGCAAAGTTTCAAGCTTCATATGGAGAACACACAGTAAAAGCACAGGAAGCTTTTCCTGGAGCCTCATGACTTGCTCACCTTTCCTTACAACCATTTTTGCTTTTTTAACATGACAACCCCTTAGTGCTAGCGAGGTCCTTCGGTCTCTCATCTCAGTGGAGGTAAGGGATGGAGATCCATGTGGCAGCAAAGACACAAGGGTTATTGATGTTAGAAACCACGGAAGCACCTGAGAATGGTCATGTAGGAATCAGGGCTTCTTCCCCCCAAAATGCGGTGGGATCAATAGCCTGACTGAAGTGTCTCTACACTGATGCACACAGCATGGGCAACAAACAGGAGGAGCTGGAAGCCATTGTGCAGCAGGAAAACTATAGTACAGTTGCCATCAAGGAAACATAGTGGGATGACTTGCCCAACTGGCGTGTTGCAATGGATAGCTATAAACTCTTCAGAAGGGATAGGCAAGGAAGGAGAGGCCCTGTACAGGGTAGCCCTGTACGTTACGGAGTGTTTTGATTATCTAGAGCTTAATGATGGTGATAATAGGGTTTAGTGTTTATGGGTAAGAATCAGGGGGAAGGCCAACAAGGCAGATA